>JAXGGA010002250.1:0-127192 GCA_038373865.1 Uloborus plumipes
GCGAGAGTGGAAGGAGCCTTTGCCAGGCCGAGCGACGTTGCCTGGATTGCTGCCCGACGTCTACGCATGAGAGTTTCTAAGGCTTTCCGCAACTGAATAATATCGACTGAACCTGTGGTAGTTTGTTTTTCTATCTTATTGTCAGTCTGTCTCAAAAAATAATACGGTTGTTTTACAAAAAATTATTCATCAAAAACCAAAAACGCGTGAAAATAACTTATTTTAATTATTATTTTGGATAATTTTGGGGTTAATGCGCGACCGGAAGATATTAACTGACCAAAACAAAATCAAAACACAATGTTTTAAGACTATATTAGCAAACGTTACAAGTATTGCATTACGAAAACATCTAATTCAAAAAATTAAACAAAAAATCGCAAAAATGATGTTTTTTCATATTTTGTCAAAGTTTAGGCCCTAGGCACGACCGGAAGATATTAATCGATTTCGATAATTTTTTTTCCTCCTTTTTATCCCTCTTTTTGTCTTCATAATTATAAACTTTTCCGCACGGAAAAATTATGAAAACATTTCATTAAAAATTTTTTTAAAAAAATCGCAAAAATTAAGTTTTTTTCATATTTTGTCAAATTTTAGGCCTTATGCGCGATTGGAAGATATCAATGGATTTCAATAATTTTTTTTCCTTCTTTTTGTCTTCACAATTAGCTACTTTTCTGCACTATTACATTGCGAAAACATCCAATTCAAAAATTTAAAAAAAAATCGCGAAAATGAAGTTTTTTCATTTTTTGTCAAACTTTAGGCCTTATGCGCGATCGGAAGATATCAACCGATTTCGAAATTTTTTTTTTCCTTCTCTTTGTCTTCGTAATTCGCAACTTTTCCACGCTATTACAAATTCGAAATAAAAAAAGTGTTTTTTCGGCCCACCCTACTATATATATATATATGAATAAAAGTTACATAAAATATACCGATAGCCAAGTTATGTCATCCGGAGGATGCAGTTGCGTAATTATTATAAACTCATCAGTCTGGAATAGACGATAACCGAATTAACGCAGATTTCATTTCAATGCAACTGAAAGTGATTTTATGACTTTTAGTTGTCTTAAAATCCAAGTTAAAATGAATTATTAAAGATATATTCCTTATAAATAACATTCATAAAGGAGATACAACTTTTAAAACAGTACATGTAATGAGTATTAGCAGAGCACGTCACAATTTTTCACGTGAAGCATCAATTGTTGTTTTTTGTTGTTTTTCATCTTATTTTAAACACACTTTTAATTAATATTGATTTAGACACAATTCCTGCACACTTGCAAAATGATCCTTCAGTGGTAATACTATTATGTGCCTTCTAATACATCATGCCCTATACAACTTTTTTGATAGTCATCGGTACCATTAACATAGCAGTTGACCTCGACCATAAGGTCAAGTTCCATGTCAGTTGAATTTTAAAACTTTTCTTCAAGAGCAGTGAAAATAATTGCGTCATAACAAGCTGAAAATACGGATTAAAGACTCATATTGATCAGTAAAGACAGTAACTTAAGGGAAGAGCTGGCATCGTCCTCTTCACACGATAAAATACTGAAAATCGTATGACTTCATTCAGTTTATTATTAGTACAAAGTTCCAGTATGTTGGATAAATTACATTTTGAAACTTGTCAAAATAATTGTCACCTATAATTTTTAAGGTCACTGTGTCTTTTTCTCACTAGAGTTTACGGTCCTTGGCATATAAAGTGAAAATTAAATCATTGCTATTACGTGGTGCATTATACAGGGTTATTCTAAATGATGGACCCCTTTTTAAAAATTCATATTTAGTAAAGTTTTCAACGAAAATTAACATTCTTTATATCAACGGAAAGAGGAGATTGGAAATTTTTTTTTCATATATAATCATAAATGTTCAATGTGTCCACCACGTGCTGTACGGCAATGACTTCTTGTGACATAGGCGATCTTCCTCTGCTTTTCCTTTTACAAACACTACCAGTCTTTTGAAACTGCTTAAACCAACGACTTATGCTTTTTTTAGTTGGGGCTTTAAATCCAAATTTGGCACGAAATGCCCGCTGCACTAAAATTTGTGACGCAGTTTTTACAAACTAAAGAATGCAGAAAACCTTTTGGTCCACGGTCGCCATTTTCCTCAGCTGCGCCAGTAAATCAAATTATAATCTAATCCGGTGCAAACTCTACTGGTGCGCCCTCTTTTTGCAGCTTCTGGAAAAAATTTTGCACTAAAAAAAAATTGAAATTTCATCTTTCCATTGCAATAAAGATTGTTCATTTCGGATTTGTACTTTAATAATTATGAATTTTTAAAAAGGGGTCCATCATTTAGAATAGCCCTGTACTTTCCTGATTTATTTTTAATCTAATATCTTTAAACGAGCAATTCTCGTATATATGGGTGATTCTCTGTAAACTGGTAATTGGCTGTCCAGACTGAGTATTTTAAAAATAATAAAGTGTAATAAAGTAATTATCGCTCTTAATACAAGTAAAGCATTAATACTTTGTGGCCCAATTGTATTTGGAGTGATAATAATTTAATATTTTTTTCTAGAAATTGTATCTAAACACGAAAAACACAGCCCCCTGGCTGTCCCAATCCCATAGTGTAACTGTTAAAGATAGTATTTCAAAAAGCATACTACATAAATTTGACAAGTTTTTTCTAAAAATAGAATAATGAAGCTATATTTTTCTTAGGAAATAAGGTATAATTGCGTATTTCTAAAACTTAAAATTGTCTTGTAAATTCTGTCCGGAGTTTTTTCAAACAGTCCCCTGCAACAAATTCAAAGCTGTAATACGAAAAATCTCTAACTTTTGCAAATTCTTTTTGGCATGAAGTTTAAAGTAATCAGTGTGAATTTTCCGAAATCACCGAGAACGGTGTTGAAACGCTACTTAGCTTAGTTTGAGAGCCACATTTGTGATGAAAATATGCATCAGGGTCGTTTCGAAAACAGTCCTCTGGGAAGTGATTTTATTAATGTTAATTAATTTAATTATAAAACATGTTAGTTATTATGTCGACGATTTGTGCCTACATTTATAGGTAGTCTCGTAACTAATTATGTTCCAATAGTTTTGCAGATATTACGCGAGCAAAAACACAGTCACCTGGCGCAGTCCCCTGCCTAGTTATACTAGGCGGGAGACTTACCCCCTATCGTGATTTATCAGAAAAACACAAACTTCAATTGGCCCTCTTTCAAACCAAAGTAATAGATTCCTTTTTTGAGCAATAATATTATAATTATACGAACATTTCAAAAAACCGTGGCCGCGGACAGATTTTGTGTGAAAAATGACGAGTTTACAGAGAATCGCCCATATATATATATGGGCGATTCTCTGTAAACTGGTAATTGGCTGTCCAGACTGAGTATTTTAAAAATAATAAAGTGTAATAAAGTAATTATAGCTCTTAATACAAGTAAAGCATTACTACTTTGTGGCCCAATCGTATTTGGAGTGATAACAATTTTTTTTTTCTAGAAATTATCTAAGCGCTAAAAACACAGTCTCCTGGCTGTCCCAATCCCATAGTTTAACTGTTAAAGATAGTATTTCAAAAACCTATTAACACTAGATAAATTTGGCGACTAATATCTAAAAATAGAATAATGAAGCTATATTTTTCTTATGAAATTAGGTATAATTACGTATTTCTAAAACCTAAAATTGTCTTGTAAATTCTGTCCGGAGTTTTTTCAAACAGTCCCCTGCAACAAATTCAAAGCTGTAATACGAAAAATCTCTAACTTTTGCAAATTCTTTTTGGCATGAAGTTTAAAGTAATCAGTGTGAATTTTCCGAAATCGCCGAGAACGGTGTTAAAACGCTACTTTGCTTTGTTTGAGAGCCACATTTGTGATGAAAGTATGCATCAGGGTCGTTGCGAAAACAGTCCTCTGGGAAGTGATTTTATTACTGTCAATTAATTTAATTATAAAACATATTAGTTATAATGTCCACGATTTGTGCCTAAATTTATAGATTGTCTCGTAACTAATTATGTTCCAATAGTTTTTCAGATATTACGCAACAAAGAGCAAAAACACAGTCACCTGGCACAGTCCCCTGCCTAGTTATACTAGGCGGGGGACTTACCCCCTATCGTGATTTTTCAGAAAAACACAAACTTCAATTGGCCCACTTTCAAACCAAAGTAATAGATTCATTTCCTGAGCAATAGTATTATAATTATAGGAACATTTCAAAAAACCGTGCCCGGACAGATTTCGTGTGAAAAATGACGAGTTTACAGAGAATCGCCCATATATCGGATCTCGAAAACGGCTCTAACGATTTTAATAAAATTTTGTATTTAGATATAGTTTTGGTTTCTGAGTTCATCTAAATCGCTGTTTTTTCTGTAAAAACGCGATTTTTTACAAAAAAAGTTTTTTGTGCCTTCATTAACAGTTTGAGAAGCTTTCTTTCGCCATTTTCTTTATGATTACTTTCATTGTTACTGTTTCACAGCAACCACGGTCATTATAGGGTCACCCGGGGCAATTCCTGGTCAGCAAGTTTCTGGGGTATTTCCTGGTCACAGTCCTTTTTATGTCTTAATAATCTTTCAGCAAAATGAAAAAAATCACAGAGGTACTCTGAACTATCTTCATTGCAATTCACTACTTAATTATGAGTTGACTGTGTATTTAGTTTAAAAAAAAATCTTTTTAAAATCGCTTGTTAAATTTCGTAAAACAAGATTGGCCTTAGTTTTGATACATTTGTACAAAGATCGTGATCAAACTCAAACTTCTGAATATTTTTCTTTTTCGTTTTTTTGGTTGAATTAGGTACCATGTCAGTTACTGAAAAATAGTTTTGGATTTACCATTATTGTTTTGAATAACTTGCAGGAAGGCTCCAAATAATGCCCCTGGCTACTGGGGTAATTCTTGGTCAGTGGGGTAATTCCTGGTCAGTCCTTTTTTTAATATTTATGGATTATTATTTCACCTATTATTGACATATGTTATTGATTTAAACTATATGTAACTCTGTGAGCCTTAACTGCAAAGTTAACTGTAACCGCAATGTAACATTCTTATCTGTTAATGATAAGTATACAATATACTGAATTTTTCTTTGATAAATTTCATCCAATTATTTTATAAGTTTTAATAATTATTCTTAATTATACTAAGAAAAATGCTTAATTGTAACTGCATTGTACTATTCACTTAACTGTTCACCTTAACCTGTTCATAACAGACAGAAGCATGTGCTCAGTGTGTATGGTGCATGTGCACCATATTTTTTATGGACCTATTTATTTGGTAGGTGAAGATTCATTCACAACAGATATAAAAGCTGTAGCTATTGCATACAAAGTGTATAAAAAAGTATTTTGGCTAAGTTTTATTAAGTAAAGCTATTGTGTTGAAAACAATTGCATTCTTCCTTAAAAAAACTAAATACAGTGTTTAATTAGCTATATATATAAATAAATTCTTTATCTAATTAGTTTAATAACTTGTATTAATAATGTGCTTACAAAATGTATGCATTTTCATCAATCATTTGAGTGACCAATAATTGCCCCGTAAGGGGCCAGGAATTACCCCATCTCTGGGGTAATTCCTGGTCACTAATTAACGACAATTACTCAAGTTCATTATGTATTGTTGATAGCATGAATATTTTATTTGATGGACATCCCAATGTGCTTCCTCCATACCAAAATTTGTAACTCTAACTTAGATAGATTTTGTGATAATTGGATGTTAATGCTTTTTGACCAGGAATTACCCCAGGTGACCCTAACAATGGATTTCATATTTAATCACATCAGCGTAAATTTAACTTTTTATATTTGGCAAACGATTTTTGGCAACGTTAGAATTGTTAGAGATCGAACAAATTAAGGTCGATAAAAGCTATTGATACCTGTAGCCTATTGATCATAACCTCAATGGATATCCATAGAAGCCCTATAGCCATCAATAGAAATTTGGTCAGTAGGAAAGCATTAAAATGGATATCAATAGAAGTTTTATAGATATCGATAGAAATCTGGTCAGTAGGATACTGATCCCAATGGATATCACTTAAAACTTTAATTGACATCAATAAATATCCAATAGGTTATACTAATTCCTATTGATATCTGTAGAAATGAAATCATTAAGTTTAAACTTAAGTAGTAAGTCTCGGTAAAATTAGTGAGCTAGGAAAGTTATTAATAATAATAATTAAATAATAACAAGTTTAAAAAACTATAACCCGACTAGACAAAAAAAGCACTGAAAGGTAAGAAACAAGGTAGGTGCTATTTAATATCATGGTCTTATTAAATAAAACAAGACGTTTGATATCTTAGCTATACCTGTTTATTTAGTTCTACGATTTGAACCCTCTGCAAGTTCCACATTAACAACATAATTCAATTCAACTGCTGTAGTCGTGCGTTGTCAACTACAGAAAGCAAGCATTTAAACTTGATACACAAGCAAACATATTAGTTTGATCTATATATACACAAGAATGGTAAATTAGGTTATAATGTTATTCTATCAAATTGTTTTTCTATAGTTTCTGTAACGCACGACTACAGCATTTGAATTGAATTATGTTGTTAATGTGGAACTTGCAGAGGGTTCAAGTCGTAGAACTAAATAAACAGGTATAGCTAAGCTATCAAACGTCTTGTTTTATTTAATAAGACGATGATATTAAATAGCACCTACCTTGTTTCTTACCTTTCAGTGCTTTTTTTGTCTAGTCGGGTTATAGTTTTTTAAACTTGTTATTATTTCTTACTTTTTAGAGCTTTTTTGTAGTCGGGTTACAGGTTTTTAAAACTTTTTTATTTAACTCCATTGTATATTAGCAAATGAATATCCATTACAAAATTAAATGTACATAACAAAAAAGTATGAAACGTTATTTGGGTAATTTTTATTGAGCAGTGTCAAAATTTCTCAGCCTTTCCAATTCCATCAAAGACGCTGAATCATGAGGGTTGCTTAAAAGTTTTCGTGGGTGCAGATCGCTTATAAATAAACCCTCCAATGTCCTTACCCTACTTAATGCGACGTAAACTTGGCCCTTTGCAAAATTATCTTCCAACGTCAATTACTGCCTCATTCAAAGTGCTAACTAATTTCATGCTAAAATCTAGGCCAGCCTTGATTGCGACTTTTGTTCGAACTAAAACACACTTAGATACGAAAATATCGGTTAAAATCGGTGCTTGTCTAGGAATAATCGATTTTTCCTCTTGTTAAATTCTAGTAAAAAGTAGTCTATGACACTCAAGACTCGAAAACGAATCGATTGGCACCTCATTCATCAAAATCGAATGAATAGTTTAGGAGCTACGGTGGAACATCCTTAACCACAAACATAGCCAGATTGCTAAAAACATAACATTTCCTTTAGGCTTTGCCGTAGTAGGGTAATGAAACTTTTGACTATTTAAATACAAATTTTCACGTCACAAGAATCAAGTGTTGTCAAAACAAAAACCTTGAAATTCAAGTTTAACTGGAAAAATGCATGTGCAAAATAATGAATTGAAGCAAATATTTAATAACTATCTTCTATATATATATATATTGCTTTGAACTAATTTCATGCTAAAATCTAGGTAAGCCTTTCACTGGAAATTCATTGTTGAACACACTTAGCTCCGAAAATATCGGTAAAAATCGGTGCTTGTCTAGGAATAATCGATTTTTCCTCTTGTTAAATTCTAATAAAAAGTAGCCTATGACACTCGAGACTCGAAAACGAATCGATTGGCACCTCATTCATCAAAATCGAATGAATAGTTTAGGAGCTACGGTGGAACATCCTTAACCACAAACATAGCCAGACTGATAAAAACATAACCCTTCCTTTAGGCTTTGCCGTAGTTGGGTAAAAAAGCAGATGATTTTAAAATTTGTAAATAAAGATAACTATAATTTTAAAATAATAAACTTCGACTGAAATTTTAACTGATAAAATTTCTGACTTTTTAAAATCTGATATTACAGATTCATAGATTATGCTAGTCATTTTTTTTCCTTTATGTTTGAAAAAAATCAATAGTTTTCTTTCAAATCATCACAGACATATGGTTCAACCATTCATTTCAAAGATATTTTTCAAAAAAGATAATTAAAGAAAAACACATTTTTATTCTTTAAACTGGATACAAAAAAAAATTGGCCTCTTCATGTGTAAATTGTACATTGTGCGCATTGTGAAAAATGGAGCATTTGAAGTTCATAAATAAGTTTGTCTTTAACCCTTCACTGCACGATTTTTTATATTTTCATGAAAAAAGTCATATGTTACCTTTTAATAACTCTGAGTTCAGGAAAAATGAAGATAAACATCACACTAAACTGTTATAGCAATGTTCCAGAAGGGGCGTAAAACTCAGTTTAACTGCATTTAAAAAGTCATTGGAATATATGAGGGTTTATTTGGTTTGTGCCAGATCTGGCACACCGTGCAGTGAAGGGTTAATCTAACCAGGAAAGTACTCGACTTAAGTAATAATGAAAAAAGTTAAAAATGGTACCATTCGAAAGAGCAAACTGAAACATGTTTTTGACTCCAAGATCAAGTGCCCTCGTCCCCTCGTTTTCGATATAAGGGGTCTTAAAGTCGGCCGAAAAGTAGCCAAATTTGAAGACTTGGCAAGAAATTGAAGCTACCTCCCGATTCTCCCTACCGCTGCTTGCTTGTCATCGCATCGTTTCCATGTTTGGTCATTTGCAAAGAAAGTAAAAGATGTTTTACGTTAATCCTTTACTTGTATGAGCTGAAATAAAGAATGCTGGTCAAGACTATGATGTGGAAAGAGAGTGTTTTATCCAGAGGAGCGAAAACATTACAAAGAAGTTAAAGTTTTATCTTTTTACGCATGATAACAATACATTTTAAAATTTTAGTTATTTTAAGTTTTTTTACTGAACTAAGTTATATGTGATTAATTATTATACGTTAAAATATATTGCACGTGTTTCTTAATGAATAATTCAGGATAATTAAATAAATAAGTATGAAGAGCAGCTAATATGAGCTCATGTACAAAAAATGAAATAAATAGTCTTTGAGGTAGAAATTAAATTGTCATGGATTATGATATCAGTTCTTATTTCAAAAAAAAATCGATACAAGAAGTTTCACTATCTGCTCACTCTTAGCAAAAATATTTATTTTTTAAATTGAAATCGAGAAAAAATAAATAGAAATTTTAAAAAGAAAACGAATAGTAAATGTCAATAGCTGCAAAATTATATCCATGTCGGAAATTACATCAAGGGTAGAGGGAAATAGTTATTTTCATTCTTAAAATATACTAATAGAGTCGACATTCATTGTAAAAACCACTGCTGTTCAAACAGAATTGGTCACTGTAGCGAAAGTCTCTGTAACGTAAATGTAAAACATATTGCATGTTAATTTCGTACTGTTTAACAACATTAGTATAACTTTTACTAGTTCTGCTTTATGTTCAACGGGTAGGAAAAAACTAACAAAATTGTAAATCAATACAAGTTTTAGCTTACTTTTCTGAAAAAGTAGAAATTGGTGAAAAAATAATGAAAGAAGGAGTGATGCATTGAAAAAAAAACCGTTCAAAACAATTGAGTCGAAAAAGCACAACTTAATGAAAATAACTAAATACACAGAGAAATTTAAAATAGGAAAGTTGGGTTTTGAGCTGCGGAAACTGTGTACCTGTCAGTCTATCTATTGGTCAGTTCTGCCCCCCCCCCTCCCGCAATAGCTTTTGAGTGCATAGTCTGATTCGATTTTTTTTTTTTTTGATCGGAACATCTCAGCGAGGACAGCACACTCCCAAATTCGACTTTTTGATTTTAATAATATTTCATTCGATATATTTTTCCCTATACTCTCTCATAACTTTTGAGGGAATAAGTCCGATTCAATCAAACATTTTTTTTTTCGAAATATCACAGAGAAAACACCTCATTCCTATTTGATTTTTTTATTTGAACAAATTTTCAGTAAATTTGGACCAGTTCAAAAAAAAAAAACTCCCCCTTTCCACCCCGAGAAAAAATTTATATTTGCATTTTTTACAATTAAAAAATCTAATATCACCCCCCTTCCCATTCATACTACAGAATAGCACGTACACTTAAAAAAAAAAAATAATAATAATAAAAAAAAACAGGACGCTCCGTTGTCACCTCCTGGGCCCCTTAAACAAGGGACGTGCTTTCATCGCAAATAATAAGATAAAATTTAATTTTGATGTTGTTTAAACTTGTTTTTTCTCTTTAAAAAGCTTTCTACTTTTCACGACACAGGCTTTATAGTAGCTTTTTGCTTAACAGCCGTCTTTCACAAGCTTTGCAGATGACCAAAAATGGGAATCAAGTTTCTCGTTAGACGCTAATAGCGAATTCGCGCCGCAGCTTCCCGATTTAATTATAATCGCTAAAATTGGCGATTTTTCAAAAAAAATCAGCTGACTTTAGGACCTTATATTTCGATAACGGGGGCGCGAGGGCAAAAACGCATGCGTCCAGAAACATGTTTTACAATGCTCTTTCGATTGGTACTCATTAAAAAAAAATTCATTATTCCATGATCGCGTACTTTCCTGGTAAGAATCATTATTTTGAGGGTCTTTTCCATACATTTCCATGTGAAGTGTGAGTCTCGGTGCATATCCATTAAAATTTGAGACTTTAATGTAGTGTTATGCCCTGATATGTACAAAATATTTATGCTGTGGCTAATTGATGCTATAAAAACAGATAATCTCACTTTATCTACCAGTTTGTTGACTATCTTGGCTACCTTAAGAAGATTTTTGCCTCCGACTCGATCATTGGCTATTCCTAACTGACCATAAGTTCATAATAAGGACGAAACCACAGTCTCAGGATGCTTTGATCGACTTGCACATCACCTGTGCAATGACACACCACCTTGTTCGAGTAGTTCTATCCCTAGTAAAAATGACCCATAGAGATCAATAAAAAGAAATTGTGTGGGGAAATGGATTACGGATATCAATACTGTTAAATCAGTAGAGACCTATTGATATCAGTAAAGGTCAAAACAAGATCTATAGCATCTTTTAGTGATATCAATCGAACAAAATCGTACGATCTATGGATATCAATAAAGATCCATAGCATCATAGAATAAAAAAAAATTGTACGGGAAATGGCCAATATCAATAGAGATAAATTAGTAGAAGTCTAGTGATATCAGTAGAACAAAGCCGTAGAATCTATGGATATCAATAGAGATCCATAGCATCTTGTTCAACTGATGTCAGTAGACCTCTACTGATTTAGCTCTATTGATATCCGTTGGCCATTTCCACGTACAATTTTTTTTATTGATCTCTACGTGTCATTTTTAGCAGGGGTGTCGTTTAAATAAGGTTGTGATGGTGGTGATGGCTTGTCCAAATAAGGCTGTGTTTTTTAAAATAAATTACGGCTGTTTTAAATGCGTAATTGCAACCAAGGGCATGAAAATGCTTTTCAAGTTTATCTAAATAAGTACTTCGAACTTTTAAGGAAAAAAACATGATTTTACAAACCTCTTTTTTTTTTTTTTTTTTTTTAACCGAGCTGAGCTCTGTCGCCAGGTACTGATTGTTTTTAAGTGATCTATTCTGAGATCACACAATTTTCAGAATTTTTTGGGGATTTGGCACCCAATATCTTTTTTTATAACTTTTGCTTTATTTTGAGGTGTAGAATGATCAGGTGTGTCTTCATTCCAATTCGTGATTGTTGCATATTTCCTACTACTTTCTTGTTTTTCTACCTGCTTTTCCTTTTTCTATTGTTCTTTTATTACTGAGTTTCTTTCAAACACTTTCTGATGTACCACAAGTAGCTAATTAGGTGCGTAACGTACTTTCATTAATCAATTAAGGTGTACGTTAGGGTGGTTCAAAAAAGTTCTTTTTGCTACGGACCAAGGCGCACCCTACTTTTTTTACATTTATGTATGCGATCACTCCCCTAAAATTTCAGCTCCCTACTCTTAATGGAAGATGGTGCTCAAACACCCTTCATTTTTCCGCTTTTTCGTAATTTTCACAATTTTTGAGTTTTTCTGACTAAAGAGACCATTTTCTTGGAAGAGATTTTTTTTTCAATTATTCTCATTTTCCAACGCATAAATATTAGTTCAAACAATTGGAAAGTTTCTTAATCGTTTGAATCTATATAGCAACACCTTTGATACAATTGATTATTTAGTAGATCGCAGCATACAATGTAGATTGCAGTACTACAATTGATCCTTTGATACAATTGATTATTTAGTAGATCGCAGCATACAATGTAGATTGCAGTACTACTTGTCTACATGTTGTGCTATAATTTTCAAAACTTACGCAATAAAGTTATATGTAGTAATACAAAATTTGTATGCGAACTTATCTATATTTTCCTTCAATTGCTATATTCATTCATATCATTCTCTGCTTTAACCGGAATATCGTTTCAGCGGATTACCCCTGATCCCATCTGAGCTTGTTAAACGAAAGTGTGCTGAAGGTCTTTTTTATTTTTTTTCTACCAGTGGGAGTAGGATATTCATTTTGTTGTAATTTGTTTCCTTCAATTACATCTTATATTCTACGAAGGGGAAGGTTTCGATCGTAATACATATTTTGATCAAAAAATTTTCTTTTGCGACCTATTTAACATTTCGCGAGTTTTCTAAGAGAGTGGGTAAATATTATCAAGTATTAGGCAGGTATTCAAGTGAAACAGCACTGCGATCGCTTCGAATTGCAATCGCTACTGGAAGTGAATTACATTATCATCAACTTAAATTGGCACGACGTCACTACGGGTGGAGCCAATAAGAGCTCACAAGCACTCAGCGATCTCCTCTTATTCGCCAAGTAGGCTGTGACGTTTTATCTAGCTCGCTTTTCATAGGCAAACGTCACGCTGACGTCACGATATTTTTATAAAGAAACGTTCTAATGTAATTCATTTCCAGTCGCGATTGTAATTTGCGATTGCCTGTTTCACTTGAATCCTTGCCATAGACTGAGTCTTCTAGTAATACACTGCTCGACATTGAAAATGCAACACCAAGAAGGAGTGGTCAGAAATTGATGAAATTTGGTAAGAAGACTGAGACAGCATGGAACAATAAGTGATATTTATTACAAAACAAATAAGCAAAATTTAGAGCGAGGACGGCGTCGGCTCAGTAAGAAGTAGGACCACCGCGGACAGCGATGCACGAAGAAACACGTCTAGGCATGGAGTCAATTAGCCTGCGGATGGTGTCCTGAGGGATGGCACCCCATTCCCTTTCAACCATTTGCCACAGTTCGTCCTCTGAACGAGGCAGTGGCAGGTTCTGCAAACGGCGTCCAATCACGTCCCACACATGTTCGATTGGTGACAAGTCAGGAGAGTATGGTGGCCAGGAAAGCATCTGTACACCTCGTAGAGCATGTTGGCTGATTCGAGCACTGTGAGGCTGGGCGTTATCCTGTTGAAAAATTGTATTTGGCAGACCCTGAAGGTAGGGGATTGCCACCGGCCGCAGTACATTATCTACATATCGTTGGGCCGTCATAGTGCCCCGAATACGAACTAGAGGTGATACGGAATTGTATGCAATAGCGCCCCAAACCATTATGCCACGTTGTCGCGCTGTGGAGCGTTCCACAGTTACTGCCGGATTCGATCTTTCTCCACGTCGACGCCACACACGTATGCGATGACTATCGCTGGACAAACAGAAGCGGGATTCATCTGAGAACACTACGGTTTGCCATTCTGCTATCCACGTCGCTCTGGTCCGGCACCATTCCAAACGTTGGAGTCTGTGCTGTGAGGTCAATGGCAGTCTTCTTAGCGGGCGCCGTGATTGCAGGCCACGTGCAACCAGTCGACGGGAAATGGTTCTGGTCGACACAGGAACATCCAGGGTACCTTGCACGTGCTGCAGAATCGACGTACAAGTGACTTGCGGGTCCGCCACAGCTTGTC
Source organism: Uloborus plumipes (assembly GCA_038373865.1). Taxonomy (NCBI): domain Eukaryota; kingdom Metazoa; phylum Arthropoda; class Arachnida; order Araneae; family Uloboridae; genus Uloborus; species Uloborus plumipes. The sequence goes on from JAXGGA010002250.1 coordinate 13,979, forward strand.
GGTGAATCCGTCGATCCAAGCGGTCTGACGTCACTCTGGCTGCACCTGCACCCCTCAATGTGACTACATTTCCTCTTTCCAACCATCTCCGACACAGCCGATGCACAGTGCTTGCATCCATGTGGGTATCAGCTGCAATTTGACGTATGGACCAACCTCCCCTTCTCAGTCCGATCACCATACCCCTTGTAAAGTCGTCTATATGCTGGAAGTGTCTTCGTTGAGGACGGCGTGGCATTTCCTCCTATCACACGTATCCTTCGAGACAAAAACCAAATTTCTCCGATAATTAGTCTGGCAGAAAAACCAACATGAACATAGCCCACTTTTCAACTTCATTCTCTTATATCTTACTTCACGTGCGTCGGAGAGCTGCGCATTTCATATCATTTGCATAACTCAGTGACGTGCGTCTACGGTAAAATTTGCATGAATTTCTGACCACTCCTTCTTGGTGCTGCATTTTCAATGTCGAGCAGTGTAATACATTTGTACCTGCAAAAAGCAATCGAAGGGTTTGTGACACTAAATTTATAAGAATAGTGAAGTACCTTTTCTTTCCTTTTTTCCAATGGGGGCTCTTAAGAGGCTTTAGCTTTTTGCAGACAGTACGATCCCCCGATTTGGCATCAATTCTTAACTGTGACAGCATTAAGGCGTGGCACAGAGTTTCGATGTCCAGTTTCAACTAAAAAGTTTGATCCTGAGCTCTCACTATGCAAAATTGTGCTAGGAATATAATTTGGAAGAGAGGGCTTGGACCAAATGAGCACTCAAAAGATCTTTGAAATACCGCATAATTATATGACATGGGCGCTGACGACTTTTTGCATCTTTAAAATCTACCGACTGGCTACTTGAACCCCGGGCTCGGAAAACGTAACGAAAGACGTTAAGAGGACAACACCTTCTACTACGCCACCCTGCCGACTCGTTGAGAAACTAGTTAGTAGATGGATTTTTCTTTCTTTACTCTTAAAATTGTTACGTGATTGTGGCCAGAAGTGTTTTATATTGACTGCATAATACAATGGTAGATAACTCGTCGATCGTGGTCGACCAACCGATTTCGAGCCCATTCTGAGTTAATAGCTGTAGTATTTGAAACCTTGCTTTCTGTCTGAGTAAAATTAATTATCATTATGTTCTTTCACAAAATTAAGTTTAACGTCTAAATCAAGAGCTTTTTGAAAAAATGTCAACCTTTTAACAGTCACTATTTTATCAATTTTGAAACAAGTAATGTACGTGTCTCTGAAAAGATTTTGAAGTAGGTTAACATCTTTTTGCAATTCAATCCTACAATTTAATAAATATCGAAGTCTGTTTTCGATAAAAGTTGACCTACGATTTGAACTCAGCATAGTCTCAATTTAATCATGCATGCAACACGTCCCTTTAAGTATATAGCGTTATATCAGCCCACCTCCTCCCTCTCTTATCTTCCCCAAGTCAATCTTGTCTTTACACCAAACTCAAAAAGTAGATCTTCAGTCAACTTAGGTTGCCGCGCGCTGGCTTACAAGTAACCCTTATGCTAGTTCCAATGAACTTTGTTCTGAGAACAATTGCTGATCCGGAAATCCCCCCTTATGAAAGTACACGTCAAGAAAAAATACTGTATTTTATTGCGATCTAAATTAATTCGTTAAAACAGGAACAATTTTGATTTTTTAGCAATCTTTTCGCAGTAGAATTTGTTAGTTCTTTCGAACGTCAAATTTTCCGGACCTTCTCGGCGATTATTCTCGGATTGTTCTTACTGATCTCCCGCGCACCCATTGCCCTGTAGTCGAATGTGCAACCGTGTTCGCTGGGATAGCGGTGCGTGGCGCAATGTTGCTGTCCGCAGCGACAGCGAATCGGCAGCAACCCCAAACGCTTGTTGCATTTGTCGCAACGCAGGCGTGACTTGCTGATTCGGTTCTTGACTTTCAGTTTCACCGAGGGTCGGTCGCAAACGGAAGAGTTCCCGCCAAACTCTTGAGTATCGGGCTCTACATCTACCATCATTTCGTCTGAAAGACGTGTAATGGCATCAGATTCTGTTGTAAGAGGCGATGTTGTTGTGTCCGTGCTTGAATGTTCCTCTGGTGCTTTTTGGACTAAAACTCCAACCGCAATTTTCTGTGTACCATCATCGAGAATGCATTTTTCCTGATTACTAGCTAGGTGGTTGTTTTCAATATCATGACCTTCACATAGCATGTGAGTGTCCTTAACATTATCGGAAGATGTCCATTTACTATTGAATTCTGAGTGTTTATTGCCAGTATTGTCAGAAATATGTTGAGGAGAGCAAAATAGTGAGGTGGATGACAATGCTTCTCTGCTTTCTGTTTCGTCCTCAGAATCTTCTCTAGGTGTTTCCAAGACAGCCTCTTGCTGTTCATTTTGGTCAAATAAACCGTATGGCGTTGAAATTTCTAAGGCTGTATTTTCTTGGTAATATTCATCTGGCTTTCTTCTGCCTAACATTGTGTCTTTTTTGAGAAGCTCCTTCAATTCTCGAAAAGTTGATTCTGGCAAATTATTAAGGTACTCTGTACTCCCAGCGTTTTCACCGGCCTTTATTTTTTCTGCTAGTGAGTGAAACTTGTCTGCGGAATCTTTCGCGAACAACCCCGCTGAGCTTCTCACACCTAATGCTTCCGTATTAAGTTCTTGATTCTTTTCTTTTGACAATTTTAAAATTGGTTTCTTTTCCAGACGCGTTTGACCATTGAGCCTATTGCTTGATTTATTGTTCGTACCAATGTGCACTTTGACCACGTCTTCTGCGTTGTCTTCTACATCTGCGAAGCAATTTTCGGAATCATGTTCTGAATTGGAAGAAGTGGTATCCACGCTACTGCTTTTTGAGATATCTTCATTCTCCTTTTCTTCTTCACCCTGGACCACTTTCTTTGAATGATCCACAGTCAGCCGTTGAGCAGTTGGGTGTATGAATCTTGAATTCAAGTTTGGAACTGGATCTTCTTCGGATTCTTCTTCTATGCTAGATGACTTACCAGAACGATCCTCCATTACAGACACTTGCCTTCTCACAACTATAAAGTAACGAGATTAAGTACTGATTTTTTATATTGCATTAATTAGATATAATGTTATCAGGCATTGGCGGGAATTATGTAATTAGAATGTGTATGATGCTTAAAAAACTTACGTAAAGGTTCGAAGTTTCAACAGCTTGGAAATATAATGCCAAGTTAGCGACAAATTAAGCGCTCAAAATTAGATGACGAATTTGTCATCAGTTGGGAGATATTTAGGGAGATTCTTTTAGCGACAAAGAATTGAATCAAAAACTTGGCGATGCATTACTCGACGGTCGCCTATCTTCCGACTTCACTTTGCACTAATCGCCTACAAAACAGAAGTATACCCTTCATTGCCCCAATACAGCTTTTTATGTTTTCTTGTTGCCTGTTTCAATCATGTCAGATTTAATTGCACAAAGCATATCTTGCAAAAAAAGCGATAAATTGTGTACTAATTGTGTACTTTATTGAAGTTCAGCCATACTGTCACATGATACTCGTACAAAACAATGTTGATACTTAGGAAACTACCCTATAGCATTCCATCGTTTTAAAGGGAACAGTTTGTAATTAGGTATGTTACAATTTTGTTTTCTCTTTATCATTGTAGTTACGTTCCAGTATTTGCCAAACCGTAGCAATATGTCTCTTTTCTATAAAAACATTCTTATTCATTCTCTCATCAGAAACTATGTTGCGTTTTAATCCTTCAAATAGGATTGTTCACTCATACGTCTCTCTCACTTATGCGCTTTTTTCTGTTGGTCCCCTGCCTCGGCGTATAAGTGAGAGTTCACTGTATTGGCCAGCGAGAAATTTCTCCCAATATATGCTCATAAACCGACTTTCGTTACCCAAAAGACACCATTGAATTTGCAAATGTGGATGAGCTTCAGATGTTTTACTTTTTAACCTATTGATAGTGGGTAGTGAAATAATATTAGTCGTTCACCTTGTCTAGTGGTCCGGGAAGTCTGGCTCTAATGGGGAGGTTCTGGATTAGAATCCAGGCTCGGGCATGGGTGTACTTTCTCTCTCTCTTGTTCTTGTCCTTTCCTTGTGTGACTGAGCTGTTGTGCTGTGAATGGTTGCCTACCCTATGAACGGGTCCCTACGGCCTGTGTGTACTGCGGAAGTCACAACTTCGAAACAAATTACGGTACAGTCGAAAAAGTGAAGCAGAGCACAACAAAGTGCCAGCCTAGCTACACGACACAACAACAATGAAATATAGAAAATAAAATAACGTGATGTTTGAGGAAATAAAATAACATGAGAGCGATAATGACCATTCTTTAGGAAATGAAGGATAATCAATGATTACCATCCATACTGATTGTCTTCACTAAATCGACAACAAGTTTTACAACACTGCACTGTTCCTTCGAGTGTTTTTGTGGCGGCAGGTTTGCGCCTCGTAATGTGTCCCATTACTCTATTGAAACACCGGTATTATTTTCCCCAATAATTCCTCCCTTCTTTAAAATAATTCCGCGTTACTTTCAAAGGGCCTTTTCTTTTCCGGCGACATTACCTTCCTCCTTTTCAGACGCGTAAGCTGGCGTCGTCGGGGGAAAAAAGGAAGACAAAAGAAAAGAAAGTCGCCAAATATGGAAACCAGGTCGCCGTATCGAAATTCATTTGTCTTCCTTGACGGCCACTTTTTTTCCCGCGCCTCCTCGAAAGCGCTTAATCCCTTCGACTAAAGAGCATGAATTAAAGATTGATGACAAGGAGCTCGCTGGATGGGGGTGAGGGGTGGGGGTAATAAAAAGGACCCGGAGCAGCAGAAGAATGGCTGGAAGACAGTTCGCTGCAGTCATTGTGTGCAATTTAATGAAAATATGTTTCCCTTTTTGCCATTCTTTGCCTAATGTATCCTTGCCGTTGAGGACGAGGAGTGTTGAGTTTTTCGTTTGCTTAAGGTGGAGTGAGTTCGAAATCAACGACTTTCAACTGTCTCAACCCTTACTGCCCCTGGGACTCCGATTGTAATAACAAAAGTGGTTCCTTCTCAAAATTACAGTTGTCATGCATGTGTATGTACATGCGTGCTGATATTTCGTGCGCGGGCGTGCGTTGAGTGTTTATATATGTGTGTGTAACTAGTGTGTGCGTATGCTGAGTGTGTGTGTTTGTGTGCTGAGTGTGTGTGTGTATGTGTGCTGAATGTGTGTGTGTGTGTGGTAACTGTATATGTATCTGTGTACTGAGAGTCTATGTGTTTGTGTCCTGAGCTTACATATCGTGGGCCGAGGTGACCCGATCGTAACCGGAGGGTCCCGGGTTTGATCTTAGCTGATGAAAAACTCACTGTGTTCACTAATGGTGGCGGGCGCACGTTAAATATGGGTCGTGGTCACAAATTCGTCCAAGTTCACCTTCCAGATCAATACCTTTGGGGATGCTGGACCACGGTTTTCTCGGTTCCTGGCCTGGATTAAGAATTAAAGTGCTCTTCTGGGGCTAAAACACATTGTAGTGATAGGTACGGGTTTACCCAAAAGAAAATGAGTGTATGTGTTTGTGCTGTATGTGTGTGTATGTGCTGAGAGTGTGTGTTTGTATCTGAAGAAAATAAATTTTATCTTGCAAAATAAAATTCGTTAAATAAATGCCAATTTTTTCAAAAAAAAAAAAAAAGCAGGATTCAAGGGATATTTTCCCATGAGATATTGGCTGGTTGTAAAACTTTAGGAAATAACTATTTTTATCTGGAAACATTGACAAGTGTTTCCTGATAATTAGCACATTATTTTTGGCGGCTAAGAATTGGTGACATTTGGAAAAAAAATTCTAAGATTCTCAATTATCGAAATCTTTTCGAGGAAAACATTGCGATAGTTCGGAGTTAGACAATTTTTATCGATTGGCGTCAAATTTTTGGCACCGATGGCTGTTCAAGGAAAAATTTTCCTTAGCATGGACGTAAACAAAAAATAATACTTGGTCACGTAGTTTACCTTGAATCAACAGAGAGTAAAGAGTTAATAGAACAAATTTATCACCCAAAGTTTGACGACCGGGATAAGCACCCAGATATCTAAATATTCTCCTCCCAGGCTCTACCAGTTTACATTTACGGAAGCATTTGACACAGCTTCAGAAGCTGCTGATCATGGCCCTGTCATTTTGAATTTTTTCAGGTGTTGAGGGGGGGGGGGTTAAGGTCCAAGAGATTCAATGTCAAATGTACCAAGAAACAGCAAAAACCATGCCCACTTATATATTAATAGATGGATTTTCCAAAGTTGGGGGGGGGGGGGAGAACTATCCGTCCTGATCGTCCAAATGACGAGTTTGCCAATCGCTAGTTAGAAGTGTTGATAGGTGGAACAAATTTAAAGCGATTTAACTTGAGGATAAGATTTCATATTTACCGCTAAAGTAGTTGGCGAGTCTTCCAGATGTCTCTATAGTAAACTCTTAGCCTCCCAATGAGTTTGTTCATTCATATAATTCATGAAATAAATATTAACGGGGAGTCTTTGATAACTGGGAAGAATTCTTAACAAAAGTAAACGGGCGATAAAATGTTCGTCCTGTAAACTCGTTTGTCGATTACTGTACCGACATTATCAACTCATGAATTTTGGTGCCACGTTTTCAAGCTAGAATTGAGGGCATCTTGCCTATTTAGATGTTATTCTGTTAGCCAAATTTAAGCTTCTATACTTATATTCTGGCAATATCAGCAAGGTCAAAATACAATAATGTCTGATATTAGGAGTAAAAAAAACCTGGCGATAATGTAAAAAAAAATTACGAGAATTCCAGTTATTAAAATCTTTTGAAAGATTTTTCCTCAGTTATCGAGTCTCCATGATAAAAAAAAAAGTCAATCGAAGGATACACACCAAGGATCAGGAATTATGAAACTTCAAAGGCTGTAATAAAGTTTTGAAAGATTGGTTATTCATCGATATTTTCTTATAAAATTGGAATTAAACTGGGGTGACAATTTATATTAATATTTTAAATCTAATACTGCTGTTCTAGTTAAAAATTATGCCAAGCTGTCTACTAAATCGTCAACAAATAATACAGTATGCATAATGCTCATTATGTAGTAAAATTTGAAACAGAGTAAAGTTGAAAGGTAAATTTAAATTGAGTTTTCTCCCGCCTTGTCAACAAAAAATATTGAATTCAAGGCTCATCGGTATGTTTTAAGAGAAATCGCTTAACATGTATTCTAAGTTTGTTTTCAAATTATTTATTTAGGCAGGGATTCAAGTGAAACAGCACTGCGATCGCTTCGAATTGCAATCGTTACTGGAAGTGAATTACATTATCATCAACTTAAATTGGCATGACGTCACTACGGGTGGAGCCAATAAGAGCTCACAAGCACTCAGCGATCTCCTCTTATTCGCCAAGTAGGCTGTGACGTTTTATCTAGCTCGTTTTTCATAGGCAAACGTCACGCTGACGTCACGATGTTTTTATCGAGAAACGTTCTAATGTAATTCATTTCCAGTCGCGATTGTAATTTGCGATTGCCTGTTTCACTTGAATCCCTGCCTTATTCAACTTATTTTAAAGCATGGTTCTCTGTGGGAAAAGAGTACAATATACTGGTTTTCGCGTATGGCGATGTTTACTTTTTACATAGACGAAAATCAAAAAGTGTTCTTGACATCACCGCCATTTGGCTCCTCATGTTTCAATTTAAGATTTGAACGGGGTTATTAATGACGTGATACATTCATTTGGCGGATTATTTTGCTTTTGACTGGATCTTTTTAATCTCGTTTAATGGCTCGTTTTATTTCGTAATCCATTAAAACGACAAAATCATGTATGGTATTCCACTGAGGGAGGAGAGGGTTTTCATAAAATTGTGACAGTGTGTGACAAGAGGGAGGGGGGTTACAAGAGGTGTGGCATCACGCACTTTTAAAATAAAATTATGCTCACGAAAAACAGTGTGACTTCAGACGAGAGAAGGGGGGAAGGTTACGTGTAATATTTTGCGATATGGGGGGAGGGAGGGAGCGATAGATTTTTTGATAGTACTTAAGTAATTTCCGAGCAACTTTATAACAACCCTCCATTTAGGAGTGCGACATCGAAGGTAAAACATCGATGTTTCAAGACATCGATGTTTCGAAATTAAGACATCGATGTTATTGATACATTGACCAAAAAACATCGCTGTTTTCAAACATCGATGTTTCAAAACATCGATCTTTTTTCAGAAAATTACTTACACATTTAAATGTACAGTAATACAGTAACTCCTCAATACATTGCGCCTCTTTTTATCACTTAATTAGATTTTTCTTTTGTCTCCTGAAAAACATCAACCGTATGATACCGATGTCAGTTATAGAAAACATTTTTAGTGAGATATATACTGCAACTGTTGATTAACTGTATTACTTTTATTTATCGCATATTACTATGAAACTTTTTTTGTTGAAATGTAAAACACTGTTATCGAAACAATTTTTTAAAGCAAAACAAAAGCAACGATGCTTAAAAAATCGTTGACTTTAAATCATTGGTAGTAATTAAAAAAAAAAAACTGTTTCAACACGATAGATATTGCAACTGCTAAAGATGAATCTTTTTTATTGCATATTTTATTGCTTTTTGCTGAAGTGTAAAACAGACATCGAAAGAAGAAAAAAAAACCTCGAACGCGAAACAGTGATCATTAAGATATCGACCTTAAAACACATCGATGGTAACTATCAAAAACGTCTTCTAACGAGATTGATAGTGTAACGGCTGATTAACGATTTAACTTTTGGCCGCATATCTTGATTTTTTTTTTTTTTTTTTGCTGAAATATAAAACATTCGCATAAAGAATAATAATGAAATAAATAAAAAAAAATTGCGAAAACAAATCAGAATTGTTTTAGAAACATCGAGAGTAAAACATCGATAATAATCGTAGAAAATGTTTTCTGGGGAGATTAGCTGAAACTTCTAATTAAGGATGAAAACTTCTCAATACGTCTGCATATCGCATATTTTTACCAAGCTTTTATTGCTGGATAATAAACATCGACATGGAAAAAAACATCGAACCCAAAACATCGATGTTGGGAAAACATCGACCCTCAAGCATCGATGGTAAAAACATCGATGTTTTAGCAAAAGCATCGATGTTTCCAAAATATCGACATCGATGTCGCAGCCCTACCTCCGAGATAACATTAAAGCTCTGTCCATTTGGAGAAACTTCCCACTCTTGTAGCACGAAATTCGTAAAGTTGAAATTCGGCTGGAAAATTCAAAAGTACCCCCGAAAACTACACTAGAGTTCAAATATAAAATACAGGTAAAAAATCGCTACTACATGTATCTCAGAGCATACAAGCTATACATTGATTGAAACAAGTTGAAACGAGTTTCAAAAATCTGTGAAAAGTCAAAATTGGTTAAAAATAGGTTCGAGCTAAAATATTTTTCGTTGTTTATTCGTCTAGGATTCTATATAGGTTTGTTCTTCAAAGCTTTTAAAGTTGTATATAAAAATAGCATGTATAACACAGCATTGCTTTTTTAAGAAAGTGTTATTTTAGTAGTTTTCCCCTTAAAAAAAAGAAGGTTCCAATCAATTTTGAAATAAATAATTCTACCAATGATGTTTCATATTACACTACATAGGCTGCACTATACAGTCTGAGTAAAAACTTTAAGGCCAGTAAATTTTTTTGAGAAATTGAACACCTATTAAACTGAGAACCAAAACATAATTTGAGTGATAATTATTACCCTTAAATACAAGTAAAAAAGGACAGAACAATCATTTGTAATTATTTTACTATCAGAAAATATTACAGAAACTAAAGATCACTATTTGAGACTGAGTAAAATCTTTAAGGCCTACAGAGAAAAAAGCAGGAGAAGAAAAAATACTAACATTTAAAAGCTTGTGTATGAGCCATTCCTTCTAACAACTTCAAATATTCTTGTTTGTATAGATGGAACAAGTTTTTGACAAAGTTCAGGGTCTGTTTTATACCATTCATCTTCGATTGTAGATTTCAGCTCTATTAATGAAGTAAAATGTCTCCCATTTGCACACTCTTCTTGCTAAGTCTCCCCATAAGTTCTCAATTGGGTTGAGATCTGGAGACTTAGCTGGCCATTTCAAAGGTTCGACATTATGGACTTGAAACCAATTTTTTGTACTGTTACTCGAATGGATAGGTGCATTATCTTGCTGAGATTTTCAATTTTCTCCAGCTATAAATTCAGCATTTGGTAAAAGATGACTTCCTAGGACATTTTGATACGCTTGAGAATTCATTTTACCCGAAACAAACGCAATTGAGCCAACACCATTGTAAAAAAAACACCCCCAAGTCATGACAGAGCCTCCACCAAATTGGCGCTTGGAGAATATCTTTTTTTTTTCTTTTCGTAAATCATGCCAATAGTACTTCCACCCATCTGGTCCATCAAAATTCCACTTTTTTTCATCAGAAAAAATTATTTGTATCCATTGGTTATCCCAGGTCATAACTTTTTGGCCGAAGTTCAAACGCTCTATTTTGTGTCTATTCAGTAAGGGCCATGCTCCACATCAGCGTAAAACGCGACCGAAACTGAAGGCAGAAATCGAAAATCCGGGTACTTTCCATAGGAACACCATTGAATCCATTTTACGCTTCTGCTTATTTTTTCTGCTTTACGTCGATGTGGAGCATGGCCCTAACTGAGGCTTAGCCAATTTTGCTGCGTAAAGAAACCTTTCACACCTTCTAATTGTGTTATATACCGTTTTTTGACAAACATTTAAACCTGTCGCTTGAATAATTTTCCTAGTTGAATACTTTCCGGTTGACGCAATTTTGCAAATTCTTCTTTCATCACGCGAGGACAAAGCTCTGGGTCTTCCCCCGGTGTTTTTTTTACTGTAATTGTCTTTCAATCTTAATAAATTATTAACTACAGTCTTCGATCTTCCAATTTTTTTTGCAATAGTACGGCTACTCATTAGGGTGGGTCGAAAAAAGCTTTTTTTTTCTGATCAATTTCTAATAGCACGGAAAACTTGCCCATGGGCATCCTAATAACGGGAAAAATAATAAAAAAAATAATTAATTACTTTTGTAATCGCGCAAGAGCTCTAAAGTTTAGAAAAAAATCTGGTATGGGCCCCACACTACTTCCTTTTACGTGTAAATTTCTTAGTAGTTGCCTTAAGTGTCAAAAAAAGTGCTTGGAGTGAGCAAGGTAACAATTCAAATATTTACTCCCCTAATCTGCCACGAAACAATGCAAAAAATATTTTACAATAGTTAATTTTCTAAATATTGCTGATTTTAATATCATTCAGTGAATTTTTCTCAAAATATCGCCAATAGCGCCAAGTTGAACCCAAATTAAAAAAAAAAAAAAAAAAAAAAACGCCAAATTTGTCGACAACTTGGCGATATTTCGCCAAGTTGGCGTCAAACACTTGGCGACGAAAAGCTTGGCGACATATCGCCAAGTGGTCGCGCCAATTCATATCACTTGAGTCTGCATTGAAATTAACACTGGTTTACCCCAAAAAGGGGTAAAACACCCCCTTGGGAACATTCAAATGCAACCACAAGGGGAAGTGCACAACTAGACTATACTCAGAGCCTACATACCAAGCTAGAAGTTTCTGCGGTGTATAGTTTTTGAGTTATGCGAGCCACATACGCACATACATCCGCACATACGAACATACAGACGTCACGAGAAAACTCGTCGTAATTAACTCGGGGTGGTTGAAAAGAATTTTTCGGCTGCTTATATGTTGGTAGGTACATATCCACGTGCTGACAGGTCGAAAAAACTACTGAACATTCATTCGGGGGTGAGCAAAATCAAAATTTAGACTCAAATTTGAGTGATTTTTTTTTGCGATCACAATACTTCCTTTACTACGTAAAAGGAAGTAAAAAGAGAAAAATCTGTCATTTTTAAAGATGACTATTTTTTTCAAAAAATACTTTTTTAAATTTCTAATAGTGCGGAAAAGTTGCGCATGGGCATCCTAATAACGGGGAAAATAATTAAAAAAATAACTAATTACTTTTGTAATCGCGCAAGAGCTCTAAAGTTTAGAAAAAAAGAGTAAAATCTGTCATTTTTAAATATGAATATTTTTTTCAAAAAATACTTTTTTAAATTTATAATAGTGTGGAAAACTTGCGCATGGGCATCCTAATAACGGGAAAAATAATAAAAATAATAATTAAATACTTTTGTAATCGCGTAAGAGCTCTAAAGTTCAGAAAAAAAGAGAAAAATCTAATTTTTAAAAATATATAATTATTTTTTAAAATGATTTATTATATTTTTAATACTTTAAAAACTACACTGTTAGTGACTGAAATGGGTTTAAAAACCTTGGGCCACATTGCCGTTCGTTTGAATTCTTGCATAAAGCCTTAAAACAACATTTTTTAAGCAAAAGTTGTATTTCATAAATTCGCAAGCTGACATACAGCTGCCGTAACACCTAACAACCCGTTTTCACATTTTACACACATATACTGCATATTCCTCGAGAAACTTAAAGTGGCCTTGAAACATATTGCCACAATAATTTTCGATTGTATGAAAAGGAATATTTTGACATGATTGCAGTAGAAGTTATCGGATGTGATGGGACAGCTATAAACACTGGTTGGAAAAATGGTGTTGTACGGAACATTGTAGTTTAGTGTCAGCGACCACTGCAGTGGTTTATTTGTTTGTTACACTTAAATGAGCTTCCTTATAAACATTTGTTTGAGCACTTAGACGGGACATCAACTTGGCCAGCATCATTCAGTGGTCCAATTGGCAAGCAACTGACTTACTGTGAAAAAAAATCCTGTTGTTGATTTTGTGCCTATTCAATCTGAAGTTACCATCACAATAAATAAAACTGACTTCAGTAAAGATCAGAAATATCTTTTAGACATTGTTCAAGCAGTCAGCACATGAAGCCGTGATCCAGAATTAGCAGCTAAAAATGCTGGACCGCTCAGCCATTCCAGATGGTTAACTTGTGCAAAACGGGTGTTAAGACTTTATATTTCCCAAATAAGTCCGACAAGCGAAATGAAGACCCTTGCAAATTACATTGTAAAGACCTACGCTCCTGATTGGTTCAATATTAAAGTGCACAACACTGTGAAAGATGGTCCGAAGCACGTATTAAAGATTATTCAAACAACCAGACAGTTTCCGGACAACATAAAAAAAAAAGATCGATCCAGTCATTCAGAGAAACTCTTTCTTCTGCCATCCAGAGAATATCATGCTGGCGATGATAATGGATGACAGACAGCACATCAGAGAGTTATGCTACAGGAAGATACTGAAAACCAGAAATGAGCCGCCAGTAGTGGGCCACATTTGAGTTTTCAAGCTTTCTTCAATTAACTTTGAAGCCACTGACTATCCTGAACCAATTGATTGGACAAATTGTAAGCTGACATCTCCACCTCTTCTGTCAAATATGTCTACAGAAAATATTTCCACCCTATTGAAAGAAAAAACCCTTCCAGAATTTGAGCACTTGAAATTTCCCTGCCACACTCAGTCAGTGGAGAGCTGTGTAAAACTAGTTACAGAGTCTGCTGCTTAAGTTTGAGGGCATGAAAACTGAGAGGATTTTATTAAGACAACTAAAAATCAAAATCTTTAATGCAAAAAATTGATTCGAAGTCAGAATTCAAAGGGTGTAAGTAAGCACACCCAAAGTGGTTGGTTGATTGGGTAGGGTGTGAGTGGGACTTGATTTAGTATTATTTTAGAATCTGTAAAAAATATGCTGAAATGTGCAATAAGCTGCGATATGTGATTTTTTCCAAAAATAATAATAATAATAAGGATTTTTAGGGTTTTTGCCGCAAATTCAAACGAACGGCAATGTACCCGAAGTTTTTTTAAACCAATTTCTATAAGTACAAGAGTAGTTTTCATTCTATTAAATACTAGCGGTACCCGCACGGCTTTGCCCGTGGTATAAAATTAAAAGTTCATTTGTAAAAAAATGATATAGCAGAAAAAAATACTCTATTTTAGTTATAATTCAACTATAATTCCTTCAAAGTATGATATAAAAATTTGGTATGGACCCTACACTACTTCCTTTTACGTGTAAATTTCTTAGTAGATGCCTTAAGTGCTAAAATAGTGCTTGAAGTGAGTAAGATAACAATTCAAACATTTGCATCCCTAGTTTGCCACGAAACAATGCAAAAAAATGTTTTACAATGATTAATCTCCTAAATATCGCCGATTTTAACATCATTCAGTAGATTTTTCGCAAAATATCGCCAATAGCGCCAAATTGAACCCAAAAAAAAATTTTTTTCGCTAAATTTATTGCCAACTTGGCGATATGTCGCCAAATTGGCGTCAAACACTTGGTGACCAAAAGCTTGGCGAGATATCGCCAAGTGGTCGCGCCAATTCATATCACTTTGGTCTGCATTGAAAGCCCTGATTACCCCATAAAAGGGGTAAATCACCCCCTTGGGGACATTCGAATGCAACCCCAAAGATAGGTGCACAAAAATAAGCCAAAAGAAAAAATAAGAAAAATTTTGTTGCTCACAGAAACCAACAGAAATCTTACCAAAGTTTAAAAGAAGAAGAAAGTTTTCTTTCCTAACTTCAAAAACAAAATAATACATTTTCCGAAATGACATACTTTAGAAAGAACGTTGCAATATCGCAATAAGATAGAAGTAAATATACTGAAATAGAATTGAATGCCAAATTGTAAAAAAGTCGCCAAAAAAATAATTTTTAATATTGTCTTTCATTATTTATTAAATGCAATTATTGCTGCAAATTACAGTCCAACAATAAATAATCACATTGCAAAAGTATATTTGGAGCAATTTTTTCTTTTAAACTCAACTGATCCTAAAAATTTTAAGTATTAGTCATAGAAATTTCGTGCATTATTCTTCACAATGATAATAAAAACAATAAACATCGACAAAGATCAACCAGCAAACGATAAATTAAAAGCTAAATTCGTTCACTCAAGCCATTTGCTGCAATTTATATTGAAATAAATTAATAATGAAGTAAAATATGTTTTGCAGACGATAAATTTAGAATGGTATCCTGTATTTTAAGGAAAGGACTCGATTTCTCATTTGATTGACAGGTGCCATCTTATCACGGTTTTTAATATTTCATTTGACTAATTTTAATAAGGCTTGGAGTTTGGATTGTTACAAAAACAAATACATTTTTAAAATTATTAAGGGAAAAAGAACGAAATAAAAACGTAACCATGGTAACAACATGAAAAGTTGATTTCCGGTTGATAAAATAATTCATTTCATCTCTATTTTCAAACAAATTTTATTCGCGAGCAAAGCCATTTTAGAATCGTTTGGCTTGCTTTACTGAAGGTAAGCCTTGAATTTCGGGATTCTAAAAACAATTGTTACAGCTCTCCTGATGATCGTAGAAACTTCGAAAAAACGTCATTTTGTGCAGAAAATTTCAAGCTTTCGAATGACATAAGACTTGAAAATGTGTATGGAATATTTCTTCCCTATTTTATCGAATTTCCTCTAAGAATTCGAATAGAAAAAGAACGAAATGGAATGTTCGAAAAATCGCTTCGAGGTGCAAAACTACATGCTACAAACTAATTTTGTGCCAAGTGGCATGAAAATCGACCGAACGGTTTTGGCGCTACGCGCGTAACAGACAGACAGACAGAAAGAAAGAAGGACAGACAGAACCACCTTCAGCTTTATTATTAGTAGAGAGTAGAGAGTAGAGAAGAGATAGAGATAGAGAAGATAAAAAAAAAATATTTTAAAAAATAATTGTACATTTTTAAAAATTACAGATTTCTCTTTTTTTTTTCAAAATTTTAGACCTTTTGCGTGGTTTCAAAGATAATTAATTATTTTTTAAATTATTTTTGCTGTTATTAGGAAGCCAATGCACAAGTTTACCACACTATTGGAAATATAAAAAAAAATATTTTTTGAAAAAAGATTCATCTCTAAAAATGACAGATTTTTCTCTTTTTTTCTAAACTTTAGAGCTCTTGCGCTTATACAGAAAGTAATTAAATATTTTTTTTATTATTTTTCCCGTTATTAGGATGCCCATGGGCAAGTTTTCCGCATTATTAGAAATTTAAAAAAATATTTTTTGAAAAAAATATTTATCTTTAAAAATTACAGAATTTTCTCTTTTTTTCTAAACTTTAGAGCTCTTGCGCGATTACAAAAGTAATTAATTATTTTTTTTATTATTTTTCCCGTTATTAGGATGCCCATGGGCAAGTTTTCCGTGCTATTAGAAATTGATCAGAAAAAAAAAAGCTTTTTTCGACCCACCCTACTACTCATCCCCGTTGAAGAAAAAACTTCAATCTGTCCCTTTTCACGATCAGTTAATTTCTTACCTTTCGCCATCTTCACAAAGGGCACCAAAACTTCGAAGAAATTAATGAAAAAACTACAGGTTGAAGGGTTTCCCCAATCTTATTAACTGCTGTGATATTTATTCCAGTATATCTTTGTTTAGTATTTAAAAAACAATGGTGGCCTTAAAGTTGTTACTCTGGTTGAAATACTAACTTTGAATATAGTACTGTTTTTTTTTTGGTAATTGCGTACTTTGAGAAACTTGTCTGTTGCATTATTTATTACAAACGAACATTAAAAATTATTTATTCAGTAACATTAAAATCCCTTTAATTTAATTTTCCCGTTTTCTCAATATTTTTTACTGGTCTTAAAGTTTTTACTCAGACTGTAGTTAAATTTCTACCAAAAGAAAAGCAGGAGCCCTATAACCTCCAGAACTTTTCTTTAATGTGTAAATGTTCTGGTTTTTGCCTTAAATGTTAATATAATTCTAATGTACATTTTTTTTAAGTGCGCTAGTTCAACTTCTGTGACCTCTTATACAAATTAAAACCTAGGCTATACTAACAAACCGAAATGTTACCGAAAAGAGATATAAAGAACGAGCATAGAAAAAATATTGAAATCTGCGAAATATTTTTGGTAAGGGAGGGGGAGGACTTCATTTTTATTGATCATTTTTTTATTAGAGATTTATGTAGAAATCTGGATCTTCAAAATATTCAGTCATAACTTCAGTGCAGGAAATTTAAGAAAAACTTTTTTATTTCGAGTTTAGACTTGAATATAAGATAGAATCCTTTTATCCCAGCACAATTTTAGAAGACCTGGAATGTAAATTCCAGACTTTCGAACTTTTATATTCGATTTCATATCTCTCAATATACGGAATGGATAGCTTCTGAGGAGAAAAAAAAGACTCTTTTCCCATCGGAACCCCATTTTTGCAATCGATTTTTATCGAAATCGATTCCTACAGGTGAGGATCGAAGTTTGATCTTATAAAATGAGTGTAAAGACTCAATGAAATACAGAATTAGTTATCTTATGCAGTTAGAAATATAAGGACAGATTTCAGTGGGACGTATGCCAGTCTTAATATAAAATTATTGGAAAGTATTGATAGTATATTTATATTTTATCGTTATTAATCCGCTTAGAAATAATTTTGTTGGGCAAGGTGGGGCAAAGTGAGGAATAGTGAAGATAGCATTTTTTTTAATGAACAAATTCTAAATTAGATTTGAAAATATAGTAAGTACATGCAGAAAAAACAATGTAGTTTATTATAAAACTTGCATAAACATTATTTTTTATTTTAAGCATTAAATTTGTATTTTCAAAAAAAAAAAAATCCCTGCTTTTTCATGGGGCAAGGGCAATTTTTTTGGTGAAATATTTTTTATTCGGCTATCAAAAATATTTTGGTCAAATAAATGAGCAAATAAAAGAATGAATGAATAAATGAAAAGGTAGTAAAGCATGAAATGCACAAATAAAAATATAGCTACTAAATGATGAAAAATTAATGAGTGCGCGAATAAATAAGAGAATTATTAAAGGAAGGAATGCATTATGCAAATGATTGAATTAAAAATTGAATAAGTAAATGATTTAATAAATGACTGAATAAGTAAACGAAATGAACTATTTCACGTTGCCCCATTTCTACTATATGTATACAAAACCAAAGTATTTTAGCAGTAAATTTTTCTTTGGTGTAATAAAAAGTTTTTAAGTGCTCTGGTTAAAAAATTATGCTGTACTGAGTACTTATAACTTGCTTTAAAATTCAGAATTATACTCAAATCAAATGGTTGTGGGTTAGAAAAACAAGGATGATACATGTTACCTTTCAAGCTCAGGCTTGCTTCAATCTTATGACTTTAAAAAAAAGAAAGAAATGTTTGCATTTGTGATAAAGTTTGGTTAGAAGTTTAAAGCGGCAAATAGAGAGAACTGATAAATGCAAAAAAGACTTCAATATGAAAAGCTCTCCTCAGAATTCCAGGGGAAACAGTAATATTTAATTTTACATGGCAGTATAGGATGAGCACTTGTGAGAACTTCAAGGACATCTAGTGGTCAGAGAAGTCGGACCCGGATGGTGTGGTCCCGAGTTCGAATCCCGGCTCGGTCATGGATGTACTTTCTTTGTGTGAACGTGTTGTTGTGCAGTGAATGGATGCCCACGCTATAAACGGATCCCTACGGCATGTGTGTGTGTATTGTGGAAGTCGGACTTCACATCAAATGACGGTACAGTTGGAAAAGTGAATCAGACCACCCCAAAGCAACAGCAGCAGCAACAACAAAGATATCTTTTACACAGTCACTGCAAAATGATTGAATAATTATTGAGCTGTGTAGAACATTGACAACTTTTTGCTAAATAAAAAGTTGAAAACGTATTTCATGACCTTTGCGATGGGTTTGCAACACTGAACCTTCTAAGTTTTTTAAAATTATTTTAAAGTCAAATAACTAAAAAAATTGAAATGGCAAACAATTAACCAATATGATTTAGTTGCTTCAAGTGATTGTACTTCAGTTTTATGTTTTGAATAAAATTTGTTTCAGTATAAAGAATTGATTTTTTTTTTAAATTCTTTGCTTACTTCAGACTCTAGTTGCTAACTTAAAAGAACAGATTCCATGTTATCCTTAAATAATTCTGAGAACCTTTAATTGCAATTATGAAAGTAAATACAATAATCTTTTTTGCATGGATAGTCTCCAAAACGGGGGTTTTTACAACGAGCTTCTTAAGTTCTGTAATAATCTTCTTTTCTGAAGTAATTTCAATGCATCCTTATCCTTTTCCATAAGTTATGCAAATATGTTTCGAAAGTAATTTTTAAATGAGTTCAGGATCCATTTCCCAAATCCAGCTATATTTAGTAATATAAATCGACTTTTGGGGAAAGTCGTCCGCTCTTTTTCTTCGAAATATGAATCAGTAAAACGGGGAAAATTTACACCTTTGAGATTCTTACGAATTTTCCGCTATTGTTGTTAGCAGGAAATTTTAATTCTTCCGAGATTTTCGTTTGTAAACTTACAATTATGTAATTTTGGTTGAAATTATTTATAAGTTTACATTTTTAAATGCTCATAAATGGCAGAAAATTCAAATCTTTTTTTACTCGTAAGGGCCAAAAAAAGTTCATCTTTATCTCGAGGATTCGAAATAAAAGTGTCACGACTTACCAATAATAATGAATCAAAATTTGTCTTCCCTTGTTAAAAGCTCTCATAAATAAAAATTAATCCTCCAAATAAATATG
The DNA here is from genome assembly GCA_038373865.1 of Uloborus plumipes. Taxonomy (NCBI): domain Eukaryota; kingdom Metazoa; phylum Arthropoda; class Arachnida; order Araneae; family Uloboridae; genus Uloborus; species Uloborus plumipes. Next base: position 33,652 of record JAXGGA010002250.1, read on the forward strand.
ATAAGAAATTAACATATTTATTTAGGTGTAAAATAATGAAAAGAATGAAACAAGTCAGTAAATAATGCAAGTCATTAGTTAAGGTTTCATCATTCAAAGTAATTTGAAAATGTCCATTTTCATTGGTTTACAACAGAAGAAAATTTCCTTAACTATTACCAGCGGGTGACCGAGCTCCGCTCGAGTAAAACAGGTATCGAAGCTAACTCGAAGATTTAAATTTTCAATTGTGATTTATCAAAACAATACATGCCATAAGAAAATTTGTGAAACCATTGGTGAAAAGATAACCGGTTAAAGTGCACCATTGTAAACTATTCTAAACAAAGTTAGAGTTTGGAAAGGGAACTATTCTATACAAAGATTAAGTTTGAAAAGTCATAGGAAATAAAATGTAATTGATAATAAAAGAACTATACAATTAAAGAAATGGCACAAAGTGAGCAGTGTAAAGATTGAAGTGTGTTGAAGTTCAATATTGACAAATGTATTTAAAAAAACCAAACGTGGCCAAAAACCCCAGACCCCCAAGTTTACCGGAGTTAATTAATTCTGGGGCTATTTTCGACTTGGCAACCATTCCTCGTATTACCCCTAACGTGTACCAGTGGACCGAGCCCGCTCGGTTAAAAAAAAAAAGGTTTGTAAACTCGTGTTTTTTTCTAAAGTGCGAAGTACTTATTTAGATAAACTTGAAAAGCATTTTTGAGCCTTTGGTTGCAATTACACATTCAAAACAGTCGTAATTTATTTTAAAAAACACAACCCTATTTAATCCATGCTCACCGTAAAATCACACCTAATTTCATTTCATTTGGGGCCGAAGGCGCGGGAGGGGTTGATGAGAATGGAAGCAGAGTCCCTGTTCTCCAGTTCGCATTTGGTTCCACTTGGTTTTGACTTTCACTTCACTTCACACTCCAGGTCCCCCCCCCACCCGTTCAAACCTCAACTCGCTTTTTAACCGGGATGGGGCCCTGAAGAACGCTCTGCTCATTTTTAAACCAGGCCCAAGGGCCGAGCAAACCCTTGGCCCAGCACCCCCCAGAGGTTTCGTTTCACTTGGAGGATTTTGTGACCACGAACATTTTTAACGTCCCCCAGCCACCATTAATGAAGACGGTGGATCTTTGATCGGCGGCTAAATGATCGACCCGAGACCCTCCGGTTACGAGTCCGACGACTAACCGATTGAACAACCGCGGCCTCAGGCCCCTATATAGACGAGCCGACGCATCAAGATTACCACTTAGGATCCAGCGCGTGTGTAAGGATTGTCCTTTCTGGCCAGTTATCGATTTTTGGTAACTTTTTACGTAAATTAACAAATCTTGGCAATCTCCCGAAACTTTGCTCTGGTAACCCTAATTCCGCAACAATGAAAAATGAAAGTGAAAGTTAATGAGTTGGATCCAAAGTGGTGAAACTTAAGCTTGATGCGTCGGCCTGTCTATATAGCGGCTCTACCACGGACCATACCCAATTTTAATTTATTTTGATCGATCTCTTTTAAATTTTAAAAACAATAACAATTCTAACGTGTTGCCAAAAATTATTTGCCAAATACCATAAAAATATAAATTTACGCTGATGTGATTAAATATGAAATCCATTGTTAAAAGTGGTTGCTAAGAAACAGTAACAATAAGAGTAATCATAAAGAAAACGGCGTAGTAAGAAATCTTCTCAAACTGTTAATGAATCCTATCTGTAACTCCGAACTGCTCGACCGTAGCGCTTCAAAACCGGCGCCAATCGATTCCTCGTGGCCAAAAACCCCAGACCCCCAAGTTTACCGGAGTTTGTTAATTCTGGGCGATTTTCGACTTGGCAACCATCTCTCGTATTATAGTATAGGATATAGCTACCAAACATTAAGAAATAATAGCTATTCAATCCGTTTTAAGTTAATTATTAACCTGGCTTTAAAGCGACCTCGAATGGCTACTCTGTGATTCAAGGTCAATTTGAAGCACGGCGGAAACAGAACGCAAAATAAATTATTTTAATAAAATTGGTGTAACTTTAATACAGCGAAATAACATTTCTACACTGCAAAACATAAACTATTGTTTTTACAGTCTAATACTGGCAGCCGAGGTGTTAGCTTAAATCTGTAAAATGCACAGTAATAAACTGTAAAACTGCTGATTTTACAGTAATTAACTGTAAAATTGCTAATTTTACTGTTTAGGGTCATTCCATTGAAATGTCAACCTCAGCCGAAGAAAAAAAAATACCGAAATGAAAAAAGTGTCAAAAAATGAATTTAAAAAAAATCATACAACATAAGAAGTTAAAAAAATTGAAGAAGTATTGTAATTATCACTGAGATTAGCCATAATAAATAGTTTGTAGTGTGTCTACTGGTTGTTTTTCGATGGTTACGTTAGTCACACTCCATCTTGAGTAAAAGTGACACTTAAGACTAAAAAAAATTAAGATTTAACAAATGTGTTGTATGTTTTTAAAAGCGAACTTTACACATTTTTCAAATATATCATTCAATTTTTAACACTTGCTTAACTTTGGGAATTTTTTGCCTCACAACATGAGCATTAATTTTCAGGGTTGCAAAAATGTTACGTTAGTCACACTGCTGTTTTGGTGGGAAAAATATCTACTGTCATTAATTTTGTTTTAAATTCTTAGTAGAAATGATACATAGATACCATGAACTTTGTAAATCCACCAGCATAACTAAAAAATAATTTTTATCCTTTAAGTTACAAGTAAAAACAGTTACAAAATCAGCTCTGAATGTTACGTTAGTCACGATGGAATGACCCTTTATTACTGTGCATTTTACAGTTTCTAACTGGATCTCCGGCTGCCAGTATTAGACTGTAAATACAACAGTTTATTTTTTGCAGTTTTAATCTTTAAAAACTTCTCCTTTGTACTTCACAACAGCACAAGATTGCTATCATTTATAATTTTACTTAGAAGAAGACAATGTAGGAAAGGCACTTTTATCAACGTCAAAAATAGCTTCCAAAATGTCACGCCAGAATGATTGAATGAGGAAATAAATTGTGGACAAGGTTTGCAACTTTTTTTCTCGTAAAATAAAAACTAGAAAACGTATTTCTGGGCTTTACCTCGAAAATGCAGCATTGTTCTTTCTAGTTCTTCTAGTTTAAAAAAAATCTAATACACTAGCAAATTTGAAGTAGCTCAAAGTCACTCAGTATGCCGATATTGCAAATGTGAAATTTTAATCTGCTCTTTGACAAAAGATTAAAGGGACTGCTTATTCTATACAGTTGTCATTGTTACTATCTGATTTATAAAAGAAATTTTTGAAAATTTCGAGCTTGTCATTTTCTCCCCTTTACTTCTCACTTCACCAATTTTATATAAACTTGTATTAGGAAGTGCTACTTGAACATTTTTAATCGCCAAAGAATACTAATAGCTTATCAAAATCAAAGCGGACAGACCGTCTCTTTTATTATTTGGTCATAAAGCTCAAATTTTTCACACTGAAAAAAGTTTCCTGTTTCTCAGAAGAAGGTGTATGAAATATATTTTGAACATAGTATCACGCTTCTCTTCTTTCACATGTAATTCAAAAGTGGCTTAATGAAGAAAATAAATACCTTAGTGCAAATTATAAATTGCAAATTTTTAGTCCAACGTTTTTTTAGCACTAATACGCAGGGATACTGCAGACACGTGTTTCGGCGTTACAAGGGACGCCTTTTTCAATGCGAAAAATTGTGAGCTTATGGATGCACAGAAATCCGACAGTTCCCATTGTTCTTTTGTCGCTTGTAATTAAAATTTGCAATTTAGTGGCTTAATGGTTTATTTATTTATTTATTTTTTAGTAACGAACAGGAGGCAATTTAAAAATGTTACGACTGTAAGTCAGGCATAATATCTGCAGTGTTCTCTTTAAGTAGAATAATTGAAGAAAATTCTGCAGAACTCAACAGCGGTACTTTTTTTTATTGCATATTATGGTTTAAAAAGGGGTGCATTGAGGGACTACATTTACTTAACAAAATACTGGAAAGCAATAAGTGGCTGGTTTTGAGAATAAAAACCACATTGATATGAACGTTTCCCATTGCTCTTACTTCTTAAAATCATAATAGTAAAATCGAAGTCATATTTTGTTATATAATTTTCAGTAAGTTCTACAATTTTAGAATGGGCGTCATGGGCCTAACGCTGATTCAGGCTCTAGAAGTGAATACGTATAAAACTGATTTGAAAGCGTTAATTCAACAAATTTAATAAACGGCTTCATAAGAACAATTTAATGGACTTAATATTTTTCTTCTTCAACGAACAAATGCTGCACTGAAATACTCCCAACTGATAACACAGATTCATTAACCCATTTATGCTCAAGTTTTTTTTAACAATTTTTTTCAATTTTTATCTGCTTAAAACTCTTACTTGGAATGGTTTGCATACATTTTAATCTTGAAATAGTTCGCCGTTGCCATATTTATTACGTTATTTAACGTCCTGTTTATGGGATATTTTGCAGATATGTAAGCAAAATACTACCATACTTGACTTTACTTTTGCAAAGTAACATTACAGAAGGCATCTGTAATCAATTTTAAGCAAATCATTTTAAAATAGTTAAATGTTATGAAGAATAAGTTCTCAAAAAAAACTTATTTTCTGCGGCTACCCATGCTGGATCGTTGCTTGACTGATTAGTCTGAAAATAGCTGTAAATAAATAAACTCTGATGTCCAAATAGTGGCTCTAACTGGTTTCTCAAGAAGAAGGACTATTTAACTTGTGAAAAACAGCTTTAGTAAAAGGATACACCCATTACAGGTTTTTGTATGCAGTAACTAACAAGCGCCCCGTTTTTAGGCTACTGGGCATAAATGGGTTAACAATGAATTTTTTTTAATTTTTGGTTTTTGAGTTGGAAATACATTTAAAAACATTTTTACCAAATAAAAATTTAATGCCGATACGTTCATGCAAGTCTAATGTTCTACACATTTGTAGTAAATATGTGAATTTCAAACTGAAACTCTCAAAGTGTATTAAAGTAGACAGTTATGATGTTTTTTTCTTCGATTGCCATTTGTATATTCAGCTTCAAGAGTTTTTAGATGTTTACGTAAAAGTACTGATTTATCTTGATTACAGTCTCCCAATCTATTTAAAGGGGAATTTTACATGTTCATTTGTGGAAGAGAGTACTTAAAAGTATAACTAAATCAACCTACTTTATATCAACAAAAGTTGCAGGACTTGTTCTACAGTTAAATAAATATCTATCTGTACATAGCTTGTTATAGTAGCATATTAGAAATAGAGAATAAGTATGGTATAAGTTGTTTAAGACTACCTCTATTAAATAGCTTGATCAAAATCCAGTCGTGAAAACTAACTTTAGCCAACTTTCTCCGAATTTTACATTGGACCTTAAAAGATAACGTCTATCGAACATTTCTTCGAAAGCGATAAATAGAACCTTCAGTTGCGTGTCATTCATACGAGTGAAAAACAAGTCAATATTTTTTTCGTGAAACGCTCACTCATTCTTCAAGGCCTAATGGACCCTTGGGTATACATGTACCGCCGGTTGCGAACTGTTTCCTTACTTCCATTGGTTTGTAAGTAAGAGTCTGAACGAAAATTTTAATTGCAGTTAATTTACAGCCAATTGAGCTAAACTGCGAAAAAAAAAACTTGTTTTTACAGTGTAATAGCAGCAGAGGTTCCAGTTTAAAACTGTAAAATGCGCAGTAATAAACTGTAAAATTATTAATTTTACAGTTTATTACGGTAAAGCAGCAATCCGCAGTTTATTACCATAATTTTACATTTTATTACCAAAATTAACTGTATTAAACTGAAAAAACATCAGTATAATACTTACAGCAGAGGTTCCAGTTTAAAACTGTAAAATGCACGGTAATAAACTGCAAAGCAATTAGCAATTTTACAGCTTATTACAATAAAATTAAGCAAGTTACAGTTTATTGAGGTAAAATTAGCAATTTTACAGTTTACTACTGCAAAGTTAGCAATTTTTAGTTTGTTACTATAGAATTAGCTGCAGTATACTGTAAAACCAGCCTCTATTTTTGCATTGTATTTTGTCATTATCAGTCATAGCAGTCCTTTCGTCTAACGGTTAAGAACTACAAATGTAATTTGATCTTTATGCTGGTCTTGCGTTGATTGTTAGTTGCTTATCGTCTCTTTTGTGAGATACAGATAATAGAAAACCATTATGGTCATTTTGAGATAAAACCATGTGGCTTAACTTTGCAGCAGCTCATATTTGTTAACTCATTTGACTTCAAAAGAAGCTGTAGAGGACCCAATGCTGCAAAAGCTATCGTATCAGGTCTTTTAATTATAATTTTTTCTTTTAATTTTTATTTTTTTAATACTGCAAAACAAATTGGCGACGTTGTGGACTCGTAGTTGCATCATTCAGTAATTGAACCGTTTATTTCAGAGAAACCACTCTAGCACAAACCTCTTAAAGTTTCGAAAAAGCATTTTTCCCCTCATATTAAACTTAAGGATTACAATATTCTAAACTGAATGTTACAAGCATTTATATATAATTCTTTCAGTAAAAAAAATAGAACCGACTTCAGTTAGAAATTGCTCTAAAAAATAAAAAATAATTTTTTTCTTTGAACACCATTGAAACTACTTTTAAACATAAGTTTTGAAGTCTGCGCAAAAACGATAGGTAAAATGATATTTAACCATATTTTGCCAACATTTTTCAGAGAAACCATTGAAAATTAAAAGCAGAATATTTGTACCATTACACGAATGTGTGGTAATCAATATGTATGTGTATGTCATTAAAATTTATTGTTGAATTGTAGTTGCGTATGATTCTATACATTGTTTTTGCGCCGACTTCAAAACTTATGTTTAAAAGTAGTTTCGATGGTGTTCAAAGAAAAAAATTATTTTTTTACTTTTTAGAGCAATTTCCAGCTAAAGTCGGTTCTATTTTTTTTTCAAAAATATTTTAGTTCATTCTTTTTAGTGTAAATGCACTTAAAATAATCAAAACATGGTGAAAAAGCCATGCAGCTGTTCAAAAAAATCCTTGCAGACCTGGACTCGATCTCATTCCATCGGGAACTTCAACCTGACGCGTTTAACCACTTGACCATCGGGTCGCTTATTGAAGTAAGGATTTACGATAGCACATATTGTTTTAAATAACATGAAATTTTAGTTTTTCGATCATAACTTTTTTTCTAGTGAACAAATATCGTCATATGAGTACATGGTACCTAAGTTACACCATCTCCTATCGATTAAAAAAAAAATCGTCCAAATTGGTTCAGTAGATCAGATGTTATGTACGAACCAAGGCTTCACTAGATAATCTAGTGAAGCCTTGGTGCGAACAAACGAAAAAAAAACGTACGCTTTGAATCGAGAACTTCCTCCTTTTTTGAAGTCGGTTAAAAAGCATTGTAATTTCTGTTAAATAATTGAATATTATTGATATAACCCTAGCAGCATAATCTCATCGGCCGATGATCGGCCATTAATCGAAACCCGATGAAATTCTCATCGGCCGATGATCGGATTCCGACGAGTTCTCATCGGGAATTGCTCCAATATATCTCATCGGCCACACAGAATCCGAGCAGCAAAATCCGATGAGTTTGCTCGAAGTACGATGAGATTTGGAGAAATTTACGAGCAGTCCAGTCCCGCGCCGATGAATTTAGGATCAATTTTGGATGCTCGGCTTATTTTCATCGGGAAAGTTGATTGGAAGGATATCGCTTTCCGATGAAAAGTAGCTCATTGAAAACCGTGCTCGGATACTGATCGGGACGATGTCATCCTGCGTTACGGGATCAGTTTACGAGGAGTTCGATGATCGGCCGAGCAAAATCCGATGAGTTGATGCTACTTGGGAAATGTTTGAATAAAATGAAATTATAAATTTTGTTGTTTGACGGTTTCAGAAATGAACGAACGATTTAATTTTGAAGTGGCTGTATGGGTACCGCTCTTGAATGATGATCCCAATTTATCGAAATCACTTCTCCTATTTTGTCACATTCTATGCATTATATTTAATTATAGAAGTTTGGGGATACTGTGAAATAAAAATGGAAAACTATTCAACATTTAGCATGTTTTGTTTTCTGATTCAAAGCTTTTACTCATAATACTAACAATTCCTTTAATATAACGTCGATCAAAGTAAACCTGACTAGCATTATAACTCTGAATCAGAGTAATTATTTATTTAAAAAAGATTTTATGGTTTTTCTTGATTTTGAATAATTTGACAACACTTTGGGATTTTTCTTTAACTTTTAAATTAGGGAATGCAATAACACTACTAAAATATCCTTGAAGGGTTGAAAATGAAAAAGTTGTTCGTCAAATTCAGCCTCAATGACCAGTTCATTTTGAAATTTATTCCGTAACATTCATTCCAAATAAAGGCTATCTATATACACCCTCTATCCAATTCTACACCCTTCAACTATATATATGCACCTTCGTTTACTCCGGATAAATACTCATATGATGAAAGTGAGTAAGAATCCACTGCACATTCAGGGAAACTTTGAGCTGTGGCTACTGCAAATTTGTTTACTGTATTTTACTTTAATAAAAAAAAAAAAAAAAAACTAGAAGACCACCCTGTGCTGCATTTTCCCAGCACGGTGAAGAAATAAGTTTTTTGTTCTTTTTTTTATAATTAGAATGATTTTAAAATATAGTTTTAAAAAAATAAAAAATATGCTTTTGTAGTTAATCAAACTATATTTGATGATATTCTGATTCCCTCTGATTTTCAAAACTATTGAATAAAGTTTACATGCATTTATAATCCATCAACATGCAATATAGTTTCGGCTTTAGTATTAATAATAGTATTAAATATATTACTTTTATATTTGCAACGAACGTGAATTTTATCTCTTATTCAGAGTTACACACATACATACATACAAACAAAAAAAACAAACAAACAAGCAAGCAAGCAACCCACATGTGAAACTAATAATAAAATTATAGTTTAAAAAAACTAAAAAATACACTTTTAGAGTTAATCTAATATGCACTTATAATGCATCAACATGTAATATAGTTTAACCTTTAGTATCAATAATAGTATTAAATATGTTACTTTTATATTCGTAAAGACCGTGAATTTTACTTTTTATTCGGAGTTCATACATACATACATACATACAAACAAACAAACAAACCCACTTGTGAAACTAATAAAAGCGTATTAAAAAGGTTGACAATGTTTTGCATTTCTCATTGTGTCTTTCAGTCATTCTGAAGTGACTGTTTCAAATCGATTTTTGAAGTTGTTGAAAATGCTCTCCCTGCATTGTAATATTCTACGCAAACAGTATAAATGATAGAAAGCTTGTGATGTGATATATAAAGGGTAAATTTTAAATATTTACACATTTTATTTTAATGCTATTAAATTTCTCTCTTTTTATTAAAATAATTTTTTTGCATCCTATTTCTGGCGTGGCTCAAAGTTATCCTAAAAGGAAGGATAACTTGGAACCAGCCAAATAATTTACTTTAAATGAATTTCGTAATTGTTATCCCTTAATTTGAGATAATTATAAACTAGTTTAGTATTGTTTCTTCCGTTTTTTACAAAAAAAATGCAATGAAACTTTCAAAATATGATTTCAGCAGCTTTGCTAAAAGGTGTGTGGACCACCACTTACCCCTTTTTATTAGACCACTCATCTGATTAAAAAAGAAAAAAAACTATAAGAAAATTTAAAGCATCATTGTTTTGGAAAACAATGATGATCATTTTTTACTTAATAATGTCCAAGATAAAATAAGTCAATAAGTTTAAATTTCTTTTTTTTCAAAACTTACGTATAAGACATCAAAAACGAACTGTTCTAAAAAGGGGTCCCACTTATCCCAACCTCCTCTTTTTCCCGAGTACTGCGAAAGAAAATTTAGTGTAGCACATCGAATACAAAGTGCGGCTTTAAAATGCATATTCTTTGAGTAATCCATTTATCTAACCCAGCAACTAATGTTTAACGTTTTTTAGTACACATTTTCTGTCCTTTCATGCGTACTCGCAAAAGCCCTATGAAGCAGACTCATGGATACTTATCATTTAAAAAATATCTTTGAAATAATTTATAAGTTGGTAACGACTAACCTATGGCCCTTTTCTTCACTGCAAAAATGAACTGTTGTTTTTACAGTATAGTACTAGCAGTCGAGGTTCCAATTTAAAACTAAAATGCACAGTAATAAACTGTAAAACTAGCAATTTTACAGTTTCTTTCTGTAAAGTTAGGAATTTTCCAGTTTATTGCCGTAAAATTTATCTGTATTATACTGTAAAAACAACAGTATGATTCTAGCAACAGAGGTTTCAGTTTAAAACTGTAAAATGCACTGTAATAAACTGTAAAATAAATAATTTTACCATTTGTTGCTGTAAAATTGGCAATTTCAGTTTATTACTGTAAAATTAGAAATTGTACATTTCATTGCTGTAAAATTAGCTGTATTATACTGTAAAAATATTCCTTTTTTACAGTGTTCGAATTCATTATACCTCCGCTTTCATACACTCATGGGATTTTTAAAATTCCGTGTAGCTCTTCAAAGAGGCCATATGGCCTATGATAAGAATTCATAGCATTGAGTAATCTACTTCTGGCAAACTTTAACTTTTCGCACGATGGAAAGCAAACAGTGGATGAAATATACTGAAGCTATTTACAAAATCCTTTAAGATGAACGTCTCTAATATCTTCCAATAAGCATCGAAATGAGTTATGACGTCATATTATAGCCATGATTTTGTTGAGTGTTGTGACATTATGTAACGTAACCATATTGCTTCGACTTCGCTACACGCTATTCGCGATGGAGATACTAACACTCATTCCGAATATCCAAGGTAGGAATGTCGGAGGCTAAAAAAAAGTGTCCCGGATATCGCATTACTTGATTTTATTTGGGAAAATCAAAATGACGTACGTATCGCAGATTCATCATGATATTTTGTCGAGTTAGTGTAAATACAATTGGTGCTCAAACTAGCTAGCGTTATGAATGGACAGCGTCGACTTTCCAACACGCGTTTATCGATGAAGAGTACCGAAACATATCCTAAATATCCAAAAGGGCAAGTAGTGGAGCCTAAAAAAATGTCCCGGACGCAGCGTTTTTTGGTTTTGTTGCGAAAAATCAAAATGACGTCTGTATCACAGATTCATCATGGTATTTTCCCGATTTTGTATGAAACACAACTGGTGCTCAGACTAGCTAGCGCTATGAGTGGATACAACACAACCAAGAGTCCCGACACTTTTCCGAACTCCACAAGTGCAAGTCGGAGTGGGCCGTGAGCGGGGGCGGTGGGGGGTGAGGGGGGTGGCTCGCACACACACATGGTGGCACAAAAGGTCCCTCTCTTACCTGTGGCTGGAGAGACATCTTCTCGGGTGATATCCAGCACCCCGGGGGGTCAAGATCCCTTGGGCAGCATATCGTCTGGAGGGAGGACGGGGAGAGAAGAAAGTGCACGAGAGAAAAGATTCCGAGGAGGAGGAAGGAACAACGCTCGACGACGGAATGGCTCACGGGTCTGTTTTCTCCGCTCCGATCGGCTCTCCAGCTCTTCGCATCTCGGCTGTCCCGGGGGTTTGGGAAGGGGGAGGGGGCGGGCGGGCGGGAGAGAGCGGCTGCTGGGATGCTGGCGTGGCGGACATTTTGGAGATTCGGAGCTGGCGCGTGGCTAAGATTTTGGTGAGCTCTTGGTGCCTAAAAAGCATCCGGGATATAAGATATGCAAGCGTTTAGGTATGCGGAGGTATTGTTATAGAGGTTTTTTTTTTTTTTAATTTAGAGGTGAGAAAATATTTTTTGTGGAGTGAAACTTTTTGAGGGAATGAAACATACAAAAGCAGTAAAGACCATAAAAGTTGATCAATTCCATAAGAAATGTTTTTAACGATAAAATTGAAAGTCGCCGGAAAAGAGAAGATGTGAAACATTCTAATTTTTAACATTCAAAATAGTTGATATTTGATAGGAAGAAAAATTAAATGCATTTTTTTTTTTTTTTTAATTTCCCTCTCCCTTCTTTTTTTTAAATCAAAGTGTGAAAATAAGCTTGGCAAATATTTTGAAGCATATTTTCAATTTTCAATGCGTGAAATGAGGTTGTGGAGGCGTTAAAAATATATCTGTATGCATTTCTCAAGGATGGACCCATTTAAAGAGAGTCGCACTTCGGGAGCACGATAGATTTGCAAAATTTTCTTTTTAGAAAACTGCGCATTGCGAGGCATCTGGTAATCTTTCAGAAACGGAAAAAATTTCATTTTTATGTTATTTCACTTGTGTGTCACAAGTAAATATCCTTGTAATATGCAAAAATTTATTATCAATACTTCAATCAGCTTTAACTTCGAATGTTGATATGTTTCTGGGACAGTATTTTTGTGTTTATATTTTTCACAAGTAGATCAATGATCAGTAAAAGATGTTTCAGCGTTTCAATAACTCTTATATCATCAAAATTTATTTCGTCTCGTTTACTTGTTTATTTAACTCGTAGTTTCAAAAAAATGGTTGTCTATAAACTTATTGGGCGCTATTAACCCATTAATGCTTAACGTCCCTTTTTAGGGACGGTCCAAAAAAGGGTCTGAATTTTCCCAAAGTGAACATTTCAACCAAATAATAGTGTTCAATTAGTGCCTTGGTATTGTTTCAATTCGTTATTAACAGATTGCAGCACATAACCATTGTAAAGTGTGTTCCGTAGTAGTTTTAATATGATCTTTATCAAAAATGACATCGTTCACAATCTCAAGAAAAAAAGCTAAGTTTTCAACGTTATTCCCAGCTTCCCAGTTTATGTTAATTGCTGATTTTATTTCTTCTTATAAAATGTCTTTTTAAATATTATATCGTAGACAGAAAAACATTTTAGTAAAATAAGTATGTACCCTCTGGGGTCTATCGTAACTTTTAAGGGACGATTTTTCTTTCCTTAATAAAGCTATTATTTTTTAGATAATATTTTTTAATTATTTTTCCTGCCCATTAAACACTGTTTGTAACCAGTACACAAATATCTTTGGAACAAAAAGTCAGGCATTAATGGGCTAAATATACATACAAATGAAAAAATTGAAGCTCCCCCCCCTCCCCTTTTCTGGTGATGGAAAAACATTTTTAAAAAGTTCTAGTGTTTAAAGAGACTTTTTTTAATAGTTTTAAGCAGTAGAGTAGCCAGAACTACCCTATCTGGGGATGGGGAGTAGTTGGAGATCAATACATGTCCTACATGTGCATAAACTATCCTGTAAGGATTGGAAAGAAGGTTATAACCAAGAATTCTGAGGAAAGGAGCTCTGGGGGGATGGAGTGAACCCTCCTGGTTTTTTGAATAAAAAAGCTATACAAATTCAGATACACGCTATATACTCATGAAATAAGTATACATAATACAAACACTCATAAAATATTCATATAATTATGTAAAATGTGTAACACACTAATGAAATTTCTGTATTAACAGAAAAAAATCCCTGCGGCAATTTAGGCCTCAAAGAAATTAATGTGCACAATTTTAGCTTTGTCAGAAGATCTGAAAGGATGAAAAGTAAGAAATTTACAAAAATATTTAAAAATTTTATTCATACAAGTAGTTTCTTGAAAACAAATAGTTCTTGTGTGAAAAAAGAAGAGAGATTATTATGAAAATTATGTAAAAGATATTCTTTCAGACAGTTAGACTTTTTGCTACAGCACAGCCGTATTTAGAGTTCAAACCCCCTTCAAAAATTTTCAAAACCATTGCAAAAATGCTTTTCACAGTTTCTCACTGGGAAAAAAATATTATTGCTATTTTATTTTAATTTTCTTTTTTACTTTAAAACTGCATTTATAAAATGAAACTATCATCATTGAATAATTGTACAGTTTAGTGTATTTTCTGCAGTATTGATTTTTATTGCAGCTATTGCAAATATAATTTCTTCCCAATACACCTTTTTCTTCGAATTTTTAATACCACTAAAAAAAAAACCACCAAAATTCTTCACATTTGTAAGTACCAAACTCTATTATTTAACACATCTTACAAGTGTCCCCCCCCCTAAGATAGAAATTTCAAAAATACTCATTAGAATGCGCGTATGGGACTATACTCATCCATCCAGTTTTTTTTTTTTTTTTCTTCATTGAAAAAATGAGTCTTTTTTTTTCTTTTTTTATATTTTTCATGTGAATGCCCTTTTTACATCTATTGTGACAAAAATCAACAGAATATAGAACACTAGCTGATGTGCCTGGCGTCGCACGGGTTTAAATGCAGCATGCCAAATCCAAGAAAATAACTATATGACTTTCAACTAAGCCCAGTAGAATCATATTTCTTAAAGCTATTTTTTGTGATCATGCGGTAGATTAACTGGGTGTGAAGAAGAACGTGAAATAAAACTTAAATGCGCTATTTTTTTCATCCGTGTGATTTTTCAAAAAATAATTTTCTATTTTCTAACTTTTGCCAATATCAATTCTCTTTTTATTTAACCCATTAATGCCTAGCGTCCCTTTTTAGGGACGGTCCAAAAAAGGGTCTGAATTTTCCCAAAATGAACATTTCAACCAAAAAATAGTGTTCAATTAGTACCTTGGTATTGTTTCAATTCGTTATTAACAGATTGCAGCACATAAACATTGTAAAGTGTGTTCTGTAGCAGTTTTAATATGATCTTTATCAAAAATGACATCGTTCACAATCTCAAGAAAAAAAGTTAAGTTTTCAAAGTTATTCCCAGCTTCCCAGTTTATGTTAATTGTTGATTTTATTTCTTCTTATAAAATGTATTTTTAAATATTATATCGTAGGCAGAAAAAAATTTTAGTAAAAAAAGTATGTACCCTCTGGGGTCTATCGTAACTTTTCAGGGACGATTTTTCTTTCCTTAATAAAAAAATCATTTTTTACATAATATTTTTTTATTATTTTTCCTCTCCATTAAACACTGTTTGTGACCAGTATACAAAATATCTTTGGGGAAAAAATGTCAGGCATTAATGGGTTAACCCGGTATCCATTATTGGCATAGATGAATATAAAAAGCCTGAGAAAGCAATAAATTTCATGCTTACTCCAGAGAATCCTTGGTTCAAAATTTTCATTATGATTACTGTTAAAATTGTTGTTAGGCAACAAATGGTTGCAACAATGGGTGGCAAATTTAATCATTTAGTGGGGAAATGACATGAAACTTACTGTTTTCCATAATAACTTTTTAAAACTAAGTGTTTTAGAAATAAATTATAGCTTATCCTGATTCCTGTTAATGTAGCTATCTACGGTGAAAAAATGGTTAAAATCGGTCCAGTAGTTTGGAAGATTACCCCGGACATACAAACATACATACATACATACAAAAGTAGTCATTTATGTATATAGATGAAATCAAATTTTATTGACTTTGTGGATTCCACGAGAAATAGGTTTGGCAAAACCCTCCCTGAAACTAAGATCTGGTTACGGCCCTGTGCTACAGTACCTTTCAATTTCTGATTTTTTCCCCCTTCTTCTAAGCATTTTAAAGTCAAGTAATTTCTTTTTCAAACAATTAATCATCCAAAATAAGAAGGAACGAAGTACACAAATAAATGACAACAAAATATGAAAATGTCAGAAAGAAAATCAAAACATAAACAATATTTTATTGAATTGCAAACAATTGATGTAGGAAGTCCAAGCAGTGTTTTTTTCTAGTGCTAAATTTGTGGTACCTTGTAAGAGGAGTCGTTTAATTAATTAAAATTTAAATTTATGCCATAAATCTTCATTACCCGTCAAGTGATTTTATCTATTTATTAAAGTTTTCTCTGAATATTTCCACGAAGTACGTTCTCTCCCAAAGCTTCCTCTTACTTTTATAAATTTGAATTCATTTCTTTTCGGTGTTTCGGCTATTTCATTTTTGAATTTTTAGACTTCGGTTAAATTTTTATACGGTGGTTTATTTAATAACTTATTTTAATCTCCTTACATATTACGTTTGTGGTCTTTGGAAATTTCTTGACTCCAATTTTGGTAATCTAAGAGTATCCGCCAAACTTGCAATTAAATAAGTAGAAATCTTTGGCCATCTTGTCTAGTGGTCAGAGTTAGGGGAGTCTGGCTGCGGATAGGGAAGTTCTGGGTTTGAGTCCCGGCTAGGGCATAGATGTACTTTTTCTCTCCTATCCTAGTCCTAATCCTTGTGTGAATATGTATCTGCGCTGTGAATGGTTGCCTGCCCCATAAATGGGTCCTTATCCCTAGTAGCACACTTCGTTTTTTAAAGGTTGTAAAATGGTTATTAACTTTGTGACAACGGATTAAAAACGTTTATAAAACGTTTAAACGTTTTTTGTGCTACCTGGGTATGACATGTGTGTACCGTGGAAGTCGAACTCCCCCCCCCCCCCCCAATTACGGTGCAGCTGAAAAAATGGAAAGCGCACCCCAAATTACCAGTCTAGCTGGAACAAGACAAGACAGCAACACTAGAAATATACTTGCTTACAGTGGTTGTTGGGGGAGAGGCTTGGTAGTCCGATCGGTAAGGCGTCGGACTCGTATCCGGAGGGACCCGGTTCGATCCCAGCCGATCAAAGATCCACAGTCTTGATTAATGGTGGCTGGGGAACGTAAAAAATGTCGTGGTCACAAAGTCCTCCAAGTGAAACGATACCTCTGGGGGTGCTGGGCCAAGCGTTTGCTCAACTCTTGGTTCTGGTTCAAAAAAATAACAAAGCACTTTTCAGGGCCCTATCCCGGTTAAACCACGAGTTGTGGTAGGTACGGGGGACCCTGGAGTGTGTGAAGTGGTTATTGGGGGAGGGGGGGGATATTGCTCGTGATAAGTGGAAGGCTGCTTTGCCTCGAATAAGGAGTGCTAGAGTCGATAATGTCAATTTAAATGAATAACTTCGAGCCATTTCAAAATTAGCACCATAGTGTGGAGTGCTGTACATCGAACTTCATTCTTTAAAATGGTGAACCTGTGATAAGGGCGTAACAGCTCTTTGATAGGCACGCTAGCTTTCATGACTAGTACTAGACCCTTAATCGACTTCCATTATTTACGCAACAGAATTTCAAAATTTCGTGAATTAAAATGGCGATATTCTCAAGACATAAAATATTTGTATTGTTTTGTTGTTATTTGTATTGTTTTTTGAGTAGTTTTTAGCTGCGAAACCAGAACAACATTCATGCGACTCTCTTTTTAGCCTACTTTCCCGTTAAAAATAAAAGAGACGAAAAAAGCATTAAAATTGGCTTAATGCATCTAAAAAATGTCGCCAAGTCCAAAAAATATCACCAAGTCCAAAAAAATATCGCCAAGTAAAAAAAATATCGCCAAGTAAAAAAAAGTCAAAAAGAAACAAAAAAATGAAATAAATATCGAAAAATTAAAAATTTGAACGTAGGGTATTGAGATGGGGAATTTGTGTGTCTGTCGGTCGGTCGGTCTGTCGGTCTGTCTGTCCCCCCTAATAACTTTTGAATGAACTTTCAGATTTGGACAAACTTTTTTTTGTTGGAAAGATCTCGGCGAGTACAGCTCATTCCCATATTTAATTTTTCGATTTGAACAATTTTTGGTGCAACTTTAAACCGTTCAAACAACCTGGCCCGCGATATTAACTTTTTAGTTAACAGTCCGATTTGAACAAACTTTTTTTTGTTCGAAAGATCTTTTCAAGGGTACTTCATTCCCGTATCTACATTTTCGATTTGAAAATTTTTTCGTTCAACATTGAACCGTTCAAACAAGCTCTCACCCCTAATAACTTTTGAGTGAACCGTCCGATTTAAACAAACATTTTTTGTTCGAAAGATCTCGGCAAGGATACTTCATCCCCGTTTTTAAATTTCCGATTTGAACAATTTTTCGTTCAACATTGAACCGTTCAAACAAGCTCTCACACCTAATAACTTTTGAATGAACAGTCCGATTTAAACAAACTTTTTTTTGTTCAAAAGGTCTCGGCAAGGATGCTTCATTACCGTATTTAAATTTTCAATTTGAACATTTTTTTTGTTCAACATTGAACCGTTCAAACAACCTTTCCCCACATAATAACTTTTAAGTGAACCGTCCGAATTGAATAAACTTTTTTTTGTTCGAAAGATCTCGGAGAGGCTCATTCCTATATTTCACTTTTCAATTTGAACCATTTTTCGTTCAATGATGAACCGTTCAGAAAAAATTTTAACATGAGCGCCTACGGAGAAATTTAAATTGAATGTTGATTCTGAACTTCAAAGCGGATTTCCTTCAAACTAACTTTGTAAGAAAATGGTTTTGATAAATAATGTATTGTAAAGTACTTATCTGAATAATCTTCTGTGAGGACTCTGATTCCGACTCCGACTCCGCAAACATGGCGGAAATGCAGGCTCAGAAAAAATGACTGACTGGGCAGACGATTTTTTGTTTATTTATTTATTTGTTTGTTTAAATTATTATTATTTTTTTTTATCAGTCGATTTTTTTTTGTTAACAAAAATTTTTCATTCACGAGAGCATTTTATTCCTTATTTATATTTAACAACCGGCAACGGATTAAAAATGAAATACAAGACATTTTATTAACGAACAAGTTTTTTTTCTTTCTTTGATAAAATGTGTTTAGAAGTTCTTTGTACTTTTATTTTATTTATTTATTTTTTTTTCTTTTGAAAACGATTGTGGAATTTTTCTACGGAAGAACTATAACAGTTACATTCTTTAAAAGGTGTGACAAAACTTTATTGACTCGTTTATTTACTTTTTACGTGTTTATTTTATCTGATGAGAGGGGTATATTTTACTTTCAGAAATCAGCTTTAAGTGCTATAAAGATATGTTTGACATAATTTTTAGTTTCAGATAATCAAGAGAATATTGATCAGATGCTACAATGCCGATGTCGATGTACGGGAAAGTAGGCTCGTTAAGTTCTTGACAGAACTTCTTGTTTATTATTATTATCTCTTTTTAGATTGATTCTTTTAAGAAGCTATTCCTAAGTCCAACTAGTTTTCAAACGCGATATAACCGCCTATTTCTGCTGCAATTGAAAATTTCAAAAAAAGATTTTACACTTTCAGCACATGATCGATAGAGAAGCAAAGCATTAAACCAACACTGTTTCCGATTAGCAAGTTTTAAAACTCAGCCTAAAAACATCCACGGGGGAGGGAGATTCAATTTAAATTTATTTTGATTAAAATCATTGTTTTAAGCAAAAAGAACTAGTTTCAATTCAGTCTTGCTTAGATCTAGCTTTAGTACGATATCTTCCTGCTTAAGAACCTAATTACTCTTACAGAAAAATAGAAAGAAACATGTCTATGCTATCAATTTCATTAATACTTTGTAAGGCATATCTTAATAGTTAACAAAGGAAACCCATTATATGGTCTTTTTTTGTTTTTACAGCCTTCGAAACTTATTTTCGTACTTTAAGGCTGAATTCTATCTAAAATTCAAAAAAAAAAAGAAAGAAAGAAAGAAAGAAAAAATTGAAAAGTTGAGCTCCTGTTAGCTGTTATGAAAAATTAAGTCATATTCTTAATTGCGGTTCATGGCAGTAGCGTATAGCCAGAAACAAAACTTCAGAACAGGATATAGTTAAATTAAGGAAGGGAGGGGGTGGCGTAAAGATAATTTTGGGCCTCTTCTATATTTAAAAAAGGAAACTTTCTGCTTTTGTGGTGGTGGGGGAAGGGGGATACATCCCAATTCTTTCCTCTCTTGGATACGTCAAGGGTACATGGGAGACAGACCACATAGTAATACATGGTTGCATATAGCACGCATCAGCCCTATTAGACTGATATTTGGGAGATAGAACTCTAAGGGCCATGCTCCACATCAGCGTAAAACGCGACCGAAACTGAAATCAGAAACCGAAAATCCGGGTACTTTCCATAGGAACACCGTTGAATCCATTTTACGCTTCTGCCCAATTTTTCTGCTTTACGTCGATGTGGAGCAGGGCACTTAATGATGACAAGAACTGCATTTCAATAATTTCCATGCGCTTTCTGACATATGAGAAGCTGAAGTCAGGGCCATTACAATAACTTGTTTTTTTAAATTTTAATGTTTAGGTTTGTATAATTTTCCTTGCTTTTCATCCCTTCTTAAGTGTGTGTGTGTCTGCCTACAAATGCCATCAATAACATTTTGCTTTCCATTTAACAGGGGGAAGGACAAATTATTGATGCTCATCTTATACGAAGATTGGTTCTCTTGTGTTCTAACAGAAGAAATTTGACATCAAACGACGGAATTCAAGGAGTGAGGTAAAAGTGGACGTGACTAAACATGTCGACTTCCGGTGTTTTCCTCTCGCGAACAGAGGCGCTGTATGTTTGCGCACGTGGTCGCGTCTCTGACGTCATCGTGGCGGGCATCCGGGCACGGTTGCCCCGGGTGACGACGATCTGGCCTCCCGCGCAGCCACTGTTGCCAGATTAAACAGCCTTCCACAAGGGCCTCGAACAAGTTAAACTCATTTCGGTGGTCCGAGAGGGGATCTTCTTTGTTTGCACACAAGTTGTCCCCGTGACCGTCACTGTGAACAGATGGAGGCGCTCAATGAATTTCTCTCTCTCGCTCCCTCTCACTTCAAGAACGAAAATGGCATCAGAAGGCACGATTATGACCATGAGTGGCATTTCAAAATTGGGAAAGATAAGACTGCTTGGAAATAGAAACAAAGTTTGAAGCAGTTTTTTTATTTGTGTTTAGGTTCTCGGTATGGGATGGTACTAAAAGTAAAAAGTTCACTTAACGTGAAACTCTCTCTTTCTTTTTTTTCCCTTTCGTTAACTCACATTGCAATATCGCTTTGATTAACAATCGTGGAGTGAGGTTGTGTTCAAAATCCTCTCAATGAACACCATCTTTTTTGCAGTTGTTTTTATTTGCGATAGTTGCATGCGTTTTCACCATTATGCTCTGTCATCGATTTTTCTGGAATTAGGTTTTTAGAACATTGGTTTAAGCTTAGTGTTTAATTGCTGATAAGCTCAACGAAATATGGTGTGACTGGAAATATTGTGTTTTAGTGCAAAGTACAAAACTGTCTTACTGAAAATTTTCCAAGGGCAGCTGCCCTGCACTCGCATATTAAACAGCAAAAACCAGAAAATTTCCCAGAAAACTAAGTGGTGTTTCTTGTAGTTAGGATCACTATCTTTCTTCATCAAGACGACATCGGCTCGGGTCACCGGCAATGATCATTAGAAAGAAAACCCTTCACACCTCTTATACTATAGGGCAATTCTAAATCTATTGGCTATATAGCAAGAAGATGCTTCAGATAAGACAACTAGATGATATTTTAGACAGCTTGTGTAGTGTTAACCCCATTGAATAGAATTATAGACAAAGAATTGCGCTTCCAACAATTAAACCGGTAACTCAAGTTCTGTAGATAATGTTTCACTGCATTAGCAGTCCTTTCGCCGGAAAGAAAATATGGAGTCAAACGTAGCTTTTCTCTACCTCTTTATTTCCGTCAACATACGAATGGATAAGGACCTAGTGGCCACAATGGGAATGGAAAATAAGCTCTTGTAGGGAAAAAGGGAAAAGGTCATAGTTACCTTCTTTGCTATTTAAAGCAGAGAAAAAGTCGACGGTTTTTTTTTTTAAAGATCTACTTGCGGTAGTAAATATTTTTTATGAATCATATCCAGCACAACTACTGCTATTTATTTTAGCAAGACAGGAATAAGGAAGTCGGTTCTATTTTTTTTTTCATTTTTGCATTGTTAATCTTAAGCTTACTACTTTAAAAAATTGTTTTCGCAGAAAAAAGTATTATTTTTATTTAGTGTTGGACATGAAGATCTCTGAAAGTTTAAAATGTCTTTCTGTAATGAGAGAGGAATACATCAATGAAATTCAATCAACTCCCAAAATGCTTCTCGTTTAGTATATTGGACGAGTTGACGCGATTTATTACACCAATTTATCTCACTTCAAAAGTTATTCTGTCCTTACTGCTTCATATTTTTCATCTAGCAAGCTAATATATTTTAATATTTCATAACTGTTTAGTGCCATGGATAATATTGCAATATTTTTGCTTGACTTAAAAGATACCGTAAAATGGGGTGAATCGGAACACTTTTCAGCTTTAATTGTGAAAAAAATAGTTAAAAGATTTTTTTTAATTTGATTTTTAGGGTGAAAACTTCGGTCTTGCTTTGCTTTTGATAATCCAAGCAAATACAAAACATTCCGAACAGTTGTTATTTATATATATAGGAATTTAGGGGTGTTCCGAATCACCCCGCTGATAGGGGTCAATCAGAACGCATGTTAAAATTTTTATTTTTTTCAATTTAACCTGTAATAGGTCTCACAAATATGAGTAATATTGATGGGGAAGAATAAGAACAGATAGTTATTGTCAAATAAAAATTATTTTTTGTAACAGTAGACGTTTATGATTTGTCAAAATTTAAAATGATTTTGAACTTATGAAAAATTAAAATTAATTTTAAGAAATGCTTTTGAATTGAAATACAAAGCTGTAACATAAATTGAAGTCAATCATATCGTCCACAAATATGTACTTGTCCATAAAACTAGCAGTTGTGGCTTGGCTAACATCTTCTGGGTTGAACGCTGTCTTTTCTTTAGTTTCTTGAAATCTCTGAGTTTTGAGGATTGTCCTGTAAGATTTTCCCACTTATTCATAACTGCCTGTGTGCTGGACTTTTGCTACATAAAGTCTGTATGACTTTCTCGCCTCTGTATTTTTGGTAAAAAGAAATCTCCTGGAACAGAAATCTTTTTAAATCTGCAACTTTCTATCATTCTAAGATCTAGTTGCTCACGAGAAGAGCTAAACAGTAATAAATCCTTGTTCTTGTCTTGACTAGGAGAATTGGGGTTAGAAGCTTGATTTTCAAAAGTTTCCTTTAAATACGTTTGAATTGGAACAACAGAACCAAGTGTTCCGATACACTCCACAATTTTTTTTCTTATGGCATTTTTCAGAATTCTTCATTTTATGACACAATTTTTAAAAATGTAAATTCTAATACGGTATTCTGTTGTTCCGATACATGCATAATTGAAACATACCACTCTTAGGTTTAAAATATAAGAAGGTTTGTACTTCCTTGTGAAGTTTTGCAGTCTATGAAAACGTGATGTTTACTAGTATTCCACGTGCAACCCTCTTTATAAGCCAGTAGCATTGCCAGACTGACAAAAGTAATTTTTTCCTACTTCCTATGATCTTATCTTTCTAAAAAAATAATGGCGAAAAATACCCAATAGTATATTTATGAAGAATTTCTTTGTACGGTCGGGAAGTTTTGTTCCGATTGACCCCGCTGTTTCTATTATTCACCCCATTTTATGGTAAGTTAATATTTTTTAAGTCTTAAAATGTGAATAGAAACAATTGTATATTTGAATTTCTTCAACAATACTTTTGAAATATTTTTTACATAACTAATGAAAA
This sequence comes from Uloborus plumipes, assembly GCA_038373865.1. Taxonomy (NCBI): domain Eukaryota; kingdom Metazoa; phylum Arthropoda; class Arachnida; order Araneae; family Uloboridae; genus Uloborus; species Uloborus plumipes. The sequence continues at coordinate 57,175 of JAXGGA010002250.1, forward strand.
TTGCGATAAATTTGTACATCAGTAAGGAGTAAAGCTTATTAGAAGAAGTTAAGTGAGATTATAAGAGAAAAAGAGATTTTATGTGGGACACATACAAGAAATTGTCTCCTTTTCACTCCCGCCACCACCCCTCTTTTTTTCTCTCTGCCTTATAATTTAATTTAAGTTTAGTCATTTTTTTTTCATGACCATGACAAATACATGAATTTTCAATACTGAAATAAAATCCTACTATATTGAATGTTTGGTGGTTTGAAAGGACCACTAAAATAAAAACAAAACTAACAGCATTAAAAAATCAACACTCAACCATAAAAGCTTCACTTTGATCATCCCTACAACATCGTACTAAAAAAATTAAATTACAGAAACGATGGTAAATATCCTCTGATTCCCTGAAACGAATAAAAAAAGCCACCCAAAATCTTTAAGGACACTTTCTCCTTTCTCACATTCACTAACTTGTCACGTAACATGTTCTTCCACTAAGCTCTGTCATTGTGTGTACTCTAGTCAGAATTTCTCCACGCTTAAAATAATTACCGATTGCAATGTATTGATTTTTTCATATATTCATTTAGCTAGATTACGGTTTGAGTAAAACAAGGGAAAAGTTACCGATGCAATAAATTTATCGGTACAAAGGTATGGTAACTCAAACATTTGCCACAATGTTTCGTTAAAGTTGCCCGTAAATCATTTCTTTTGGGATATCACACCTCATTTTTTCTTTTCAATAAATTTTAAGATTTTTTTTTAAATTGGTGTATTTAGATTATTATTTTGCTGTATTTACACGAAGTTGCATAATAACTGTTTATTGGACGATAATATTTGTTTTTGAATTTTAAAGAAACTCTTTCGAAAACTGCGTAGCAAAAAGAAATGATAGTAACAATAGGGTCTGAAATACGTCAACTAAATCAAACAAATCAAGATTTATTGATTCATTTAAGTGTTAAACATTACGCCAAAATAAGAGATTACGCAATTAAATCAAAAAAGCTTCCATTAAAATGTTAAACCTTAATAATCCTCCAACTGCGTTTAAAAAAAACCTTAAAGCTTCATTAAAATGAAAAATAATTCATCAAATTATTATTATTATTTATTTATTTATTTGTTTTTGTGTGTTTAGCAGAACCTCTCGAACAGAAATGTTGATTGATCCGAGTGTGCACACGTAGCACACGTAACACAGACTCCCAAAGAGAGGTAAATCAGAGAGTAAAGAGTAAAAATATAAAAAGCTAAACTAATAAGATAAACAATAAAATGTAAAAATATAAAATGTAAAAACGAAAAAACATTAATGGCAAAATGTGAAACTATAAAAATGGAAAATCTAAAATAAAAAAATAAAAAACAAACAATAAGCTCAATAAATTTGTAATTCTAAAAGTTTGTCTTTAGCCAAATAACTATCAAGTCATTAAAAAATATCTGACATGCTTCTAAAGTGCAAGTTAAAATATAACGGACACTTAAACAATACATTTTTATTTCTGCCAAGTCAAAAAGTAAACAAGTCGCTAAGTGGCCAAGTGACAATATATACCCCTTTCCAGCTCAGATCATTGGCGATTCTTTGCGACAAATTTAAATATGCAATATTTCGAAAAACAATTCCTCAAGGAATAAATACTGCTCCAGTTCTTTGCAACAGCGCACTTTTGCTTGTAGCATTAGGGCTTTTTAACACCCGTTCACAGGATTCCGACACAAAGGCAGTGCAAGAAGAAAAGCTGCTTTTGACTTAATCTCTTCTTTCCGGCACAAAGCATGTTGATGCAGTGAAACGCTATCTACAGAACTCGAGCTCCCACTTCTTATGGTTGCTGTGAGTTCAGCTCTTCTTCCTTTGATGCTATTAAATTTAGAAATAAATCTTTCCCTCAATTTTCCTTTTTTCCTCGTATTTTCAAAAGGAAAATTGTTCAGTCAAACATGTGATTTGTATTACTCCCCATTTTTGCCGTTTTTCGTAAATTTAAATTTCATTAGTTACACAACGCAAGATGTAAAAAAGATATTCTAACCTCGTTAAGTGAATTAAAGCAATACATGAACAAAATGAATTATTCTAAGCTATAAAAATCTAATGATAGCGTCTCGGCAGCCAATTTAATTTTTGAATTTAAAAAAAAAATGAATTTTCTAATTGTTGCTTGGCCGCAACTCGGAAGTTATAATTGTTAACAACGTGAGCCTGTGAACTTTATCTTGATTATTTATCTATTTCTGATTGCTGTTAAATTTTGATTAAATCTTATCACATTAAATAGTTTCGGTGTATTGGTGTATCTTCTAAAAAATACACAGTAAACCACTGTGATTGGGGAGAGCAGAGCGCAGGGAGGGGAGGTCAAGCCTCCAAGTGCATAAATATTTGTGTTACATCTGGGTAACACATTTTCTTGTAAATTTTGGGCGGTTGTCTGCTCCGTATCTTAAAACTATCTTAAAACTATTGAAGTGGTGACATCTTAGTAGAAAAGCTTATATTAAAAAGGTTTATTAACACTATTTACATTTTGATAGGAAAAACTCTTACAAGAAGTGGCCAAAAAATTTGCAATCTACTTCATATTTAAATTTTAAATCTCATTCTCTTTTTTACATTATTGCCAAACCCAATTTTTATCTCCATGAGGTGGAAAGGATGATCATGTCTTATTTTCAAGGCTCATCTTCATCAATTTGGATGAATATATAAATATATATATATATATATATATATATATATACATACACACAAACATAAATATTGCTCTATGTATCGTACTTTAGGTACGATAAAAGGTGTTTTAAGTTGATTCTTGTATTCATAAACAACATTCTTTTCTAAATCTTCACTACATCTCGAAAAATAAAAGTAGACCGTTAGCTGTGACGTCCCGATGACGCGAATGACATTGCTCTCCAAAGTGAAGTGGAGACATTTTTTTTTTCTCTCTCTCTCCTCTGACTCTCCCAGATTTATTGCCTTCGATTATCGAACGCTTCGAGGGGTTGTCCCACATTCCATTCTGATAGCCCGGAGAAGAAAACTCAGCCCCCCTCCCACCCCCACCCTCTCCCCCTTACCCGCTCTTTGCAAAAAGATAAATAAAACCGAATGACGTGGTGTTCTGCCGCGCGAGATAGCCGAATGGTTGCGGTGGATGGTTCCATGGATCTCCTGTTCTGTCACGTGATCTCGGTATGCATTCGATACTCTTCAGTTTAACTGACAACCGTTAACGTGCTTTCTTATTTTCGTGAATATCTATATATATATAAATGGATGCATGCTTGTATGTTTGCTCCTTATACGAATACACAGTTTTCGTTGGAGTTTCATCAAACTTGGCACAGATGTTCCTTGATGCACTAGAATTCACATAGGCGGGGTTTTGAAATTTTAAAAAATCCGAAAAGCTCAAAATTCAAATTTTTGTCTCAAAATGGCCATTTTCCTTCAATTTTGGATTGATAGAGTAATATGGATAAGCCTTAAAGCACACAAATTGAGAAAATTGACACATTCAAATATGAGTATTTTCCAACAAAGATTACGATTAACAATGAATAAAATTTAAGGCTCACCTATTTCATTTTAGCATGAAATAAGTTAAAAAATTATAATTCATGTTCTAATTACCTTGAAACACTAGCACAAATATTGTATGATGCAGAAAAATTAGAGATTACCCGGGCAACGCCGGATAACAAGCTAGTCGCTTATAAAAATATTGTTTATTCCTTCTGCAGTATCAAACAGAAACTATTTCATTTAGAAATGCTTTAAATATGTAGTCTATGGCCTGTTGAAATAACAAATTTACCCTCTGGCTACTCTTATCCCGTGCTTTTCACATGTATGAGATTTTCATGTATCCTTAAAATTTTGTCTGAGTTTCATGGCATAGATGTCAGTGTGAAGTATGTTTTGAGAAATTTAAGTTGATAACTTGTCATATTGAAAGCCGTATGCTTCCTAATCGTATCATCAAAGAATTTCGCTGATAGGGTGTTGTTTGCTGCTTAAAAACTAAAACTAAAATAGAAACATTTCTTCACAAAATTTGGTAAATAATCATCGCATAGTCACAGCACAGCACAGCGCAATAAATCAAGAGACTCTTTTGCGATTTGTGTACTCTGATATTATTACTTTTAAAACTTCCAATATACTAATAGAAGAAAAACTCGAAAAAGTTGAAAAAAATAATTTATTTTCTCAAATATAGTAGTAGATTTTACAGGCGTGTTACTCAAAATAAGGCCGAAATCATTGCTGTTTTTCCTTTCTCTTTTCCAATGTCTTTTGCATGTATTGATTCAGTTTTCGACATTTCATCCTGCAAAAATGCTTTATAGTTCAAAATTAAAAACTTAAAATAATAGTTTTCCATATTGCTTTTTTTTCCGCCGGCTATTATTTTGATTTTGCATTGTCAACATTGTATAAGAGCTTTTTTTATTCAAAATGTTGTATTCTTGCAATTAGTGGATCCAATCGCTTTTTCTTCATCATAGTTCAAAGAACCATTATTACTTAACAGATTATGAGTCCTTTTCGTAGTTCCGTTTTGTCTCATAAGTTAAATTGAATTTCAGAAGCAGTACTTGCTAAGGTCATGTGTTTTCGAATTCTTTAGATCATTTGACGATAAATGTAATGGATTTGTTTGGGATTTACTGTACTTTGCCAAAGAACTTATCATACCGTTTTTCTTTCAAGACTAGGAAACATTAGGGCCTGATGAATCTTCTACTATAAGAAATTTAGTTAGTTTTGGTCCAACTGTGAGTTGCAGCAGCAGACACAAAAGGTATTCCATCCGAATCCAAGTTGGAGCTTCTGTAGGTGTCAGATTTCTGTAGGTGTGAGACTTCTACTGTTTTGTCACCAGTTCTTTTAGCTTTTTTTTTTCACTTGTTTGGGATTTATTGTACTTTGCCAGAGAACTTATCATACCATTTTTTTCAAACTAGGAAACATTAGGGCCTAATGAATCTTCTGCTACAAGAAATTTAGTTAGTTTTGGTCCAAGGGTTAGTTGCAGCAGCAGACGCAAAAGGTATTCCATCCGAATCCAAGCTGTAACTAGATTTCTGTAGGTTTGAGAATTCTACGGTTTTGTCACCAGTTCTTCTTATATCTGTGTTTTCACCTGTAGTTTACTATTTTGCACTGTTGGAATTTTAAGACGATCAGGAGCTAATTGACTTTCTTTCTTTTTTTTTTTTTTTTTTTTGAGCAGAGGTTTATTAACTTGTTCTACAGGAAGAGTTGTCTGTTTGCTTTTCCTTCAAGTGTAGCATTTTTTCGATTAGCTGGTCCAATTAGTTTTTTTTTATATCATAGTCCGAGGATAAATCACTATTTGCTTCACCGTGAGTTCTTTTTTGTGGAATATTAGTTTTTGTAATATTTTGAATTAAATTTTATAAGCAGTTGGCTTGCCCAATAGGCCTGTTTCCTTTTCTTCTTTTTAGTGGGAAGCTGAATGAATCATCAGGGTCTGGTAGCAAAACAATCAAATAAAGTCCTTGGATATTTGCTTTGGAATTCTTTAAAAGATTTCTTAAAAGTTAATAGATTTGCGTGAGATTTGCTCTGCTTTGCTAATGAAGCTGTCTTACTTTTCTCATTTTCAAACTCGGAAACAGGAGAGTCTAAAGAATCTTCAACCACAACAAATCTCGATTATTTTCCCAATGGTTAGTTGCAGCGTTAGATGCAAAAGACTATCTAAATCTGAGTTTGAACTTGTTTCTTGTGGACATGAGGAGAGTGCAGTTTTGTCACCAGTTCTTCCTATTGCTTTCTTTTTTTTTCCACCGACTATAGTTTTTTTGCACTGTCGGAATTTGAAGTAGCTTCAGAGGCAAACTAGAAAAAAAAAGACAATTCAAATCAAATTAACTTGTTTAGTGAGGGAATAGTTACTTGTTATTCAAATCAAATTAATAGTAATACTTGTTAAGGAAATAGCAAAAAGAAAAAGAAAACACAGGTATGCATGAATTTTTATAATTTGTTCCGTTTGTACTTTTGGAAAAGAGAAGGTTTGATCAAATTTATGTGAAAGACATAGAAAATGTCGAAATTGATACCGTCAAACCTATATATCTCGAATTGCACGGGACAGAAGAAAAATTCGAGATACGGAGGTTTCGAGATACAGCGGTTGTAATAAAATTCACAAAAATAAGCAATTGGAACTAAGTCAAATACTTAATAGATTGTTTAGCATTGATATTGTTGAATATCTTACTATACGATGTGCTGAGAGTCCATGTTTTACTAATTGTGATGACTATATCGGTGGCAAGTGAATGCATACATTTAAATACGAACATGGTCTTTGAATGATTGTGCAAAAGATGATTTTTGTCTCCAAGTTATACCATTGATAAAGGTGGCTGGAGATGAAATTCAAAAATGAGAGTCCTCAAAATTCGAGATATGGAGGTTTTCGGGAAAAATCATTCGAGATAAACTTGAGAAAAAACATTCAATTTATGCTGTAAAAGCAGGGAAATTGAAAAATTTCGATATAGAGAGGTTTTCGAGATAAGTAGGTTGGAGATAAACAGGTTTGACTTTATTACTAAATAACATTCCGTTTGTTGAAATGTTCCTTTTTTGAGTGATTACTCTTGACATATAAATCTACTTTGAATAGAATTCGGCTAGAAAATACTGAGAAGCATTTTTACGTGAGAGTTTTTAATGACAAAGTATATCTAACATAACACTAACATTTTTTGAAGTAATTAACTAACATCTGGAAATGTTTCAAGGGAGGGACGATTGATTTTATTACTTGTCCTTCTTGATTGAAGGACAAGTAATAAGCATTTTATTTCCAAAATCAATTTTACATTGAAAAAGGAACTCTTAGTAGCTCCAAAACACGTGTCAGCAATTTGATTTTGGATGTTTATTCCTTATAATGTTATAAGGTGGATTCAAACACTTTAAGCTTTGAAAACTGGTTGTAAGCTAAGAAATAATCAAGATAGAGGTACTTTAGTTAAGCTATTTGTTGGGCAACTTTAGCCCCCCCCCCCACGTTCCCCTGTACTATTTTTGGGGTGGCAACATCCGAATTCGTACTCCTGGAACCAATACTTTTCAGAAAAACTCTCATAATTGTATCACAAAAATCGCACGGAAGCTAATATTTTATAAGCTGCTCCTCCATTTCTCTTTTCACGCAACTGAATAATTGAATTTCTTTTACAGAGTAACGTTCTCCTGGGTACATATGTAAAAATTGCTCGTTATAGCTGATATTTGTCTATCAATAATCTCCGCTGGAAATATAAAAAGTTAAACTTCTACTGTTGTACTTCGCCCTGAACTCCCAACTTAACATAATGATAAAGGTAAAAGGGAATGTCACGCAATTTATAGGTTAAATATGCCTATAATGAACACAAACACTTATAGAACAACAAACAACTACACAGCAAACAATACGAACTACCAACACCCATTGTGTCGCCTCTCACTTCACTTCGTTTCTCTTTATCTCTCATCTACATTCATTACGCTCTCCATTATGAAATGAGTTCTAAAATATACCTGTTACCAAGGGCTTTTCGAGCAAAATCGTTTGGTGGCTTGTGCTGCAATAACGTTTACTTTCTCATCTCTTACTTTTTTCAAATTTTTGTACGAGCTCTGCATTCACCTTATCTTGTAAATCTGATTCTTGGGGGCTAAATCGTAAAAAATAAAATTGGCCACCAGATGTTGTTTAAGATTTTCTTCTATGGTAATTTGCATTTCTGCATTTTCATTTATGTATTTTTTTTAACCTCATCTATATCTATCTGTCTGTTTGTCGCTGTATACGGGGAGGTGTGTGTGTGTTCCTTATACAAATATAGTTTCCATCTAATCTTTATCAAATCCGGCATAGAAGTATATTGTGCTGATGCTCAAGAATTCTCGAAAAAGGACTTTTACCCCCCTCACCTCCAAGTTTTCGCGAGAAAATGAGTGAAACGAAGTGTTTATAACTATTAACAACAACGACTGAATTTTTGTACTTTTAAAACAATTCAAAGTGGTCTGAATTTATATTTTGAGTCATAAAATTGCTCTTTACTACATTCTGACGGAAAATTTTACTTCTTTTTTTTCTTGAGTTTGAGCCTGACTATTCGTCACTTAATCCAACTTTTATTTTCGAGCTACACCGTTCAACGCAGCTAGTGGATATATAGAATAAAAATTTGCTTCTTGTAATAATCTAGTAATATTTGGTTAATGGACCGTAAAAAGTTGAATATGGTGGTGCTTAAATCCCGATTTTGAAAAAGTTGCGCATAGTGCTCTCAGATATAGGAGGTAAATACCAGGTAGAGCAATGAATAGTATAACGGCTGATCAATTCTTCTATACATTGTCTGGCTGCTCACCTTAGCAACTTGCATATTGAAATAAAACTAAAGTAATGTATACAAATTTGAAAAACAAATTTGTTTTCATGAGTGAATCAAAACTCGGAGTCCCCAGCTGTTCAGTGCAAGTAAGGGGAGTTATCCAAAAGCATATTATATAACTATCCATTTATATGCTGTTATTATTATTATTTCTTAATTTTCGATAACAAAGTTAGGACATTTTCTTAAGTTTTTTTCCCGACTGATGCAATAATGTATTTACTTAAAATATGAGTAAAGAAGCTAAAGATAGGAACCCGGGTTTAGTGTATCTTTTGGAAAAATAATAATAATAAAAACAGACTGGTAGATGAAAGCTAGAGATAAAACCTTCGATCTGGGACATATTATGCGTTTAAAATGCGAAACAATCTCTACGAAATGCCAAAAGTTGCATATGTATGCAGCTTTGTTCCCCACTTGAAGTACTCCTTTTGGGTTTTGCTCAAGCAAAAAGCCCTTTGAAACTGAAATATTTACCATTAAGTATCCTGTATATTCAAATCTTTTTCCTCATTCCCAGCTTATTTCCCGTTTCGCCCCCCCCCCCCTCCCTCCCCGTTTAATTGAAAGTAGGTTATCTCGAGTTAAAAAGGCGGAGAAAACATTTTCTCTCGCTTCTACTTCATAAAAAGTTTCTTTTAAAAGCTTCTCTGAACAACATTTTAAATGGGACGTTTTCGATGTGCGAAATCGAAATGAGAAATGTTCGCCGCGGGCTCCCCCACCCCCCCCTCCTCCTCCTCCGCACCCCACCATTCCAGGCCGGACTCTAGACAACTCAAGGTGGGGCGCCCCCCCCCCTCCAACCCCAACCGTTGTCATGGCAACGGGTGCCGCCGCGCATCGATTCTCGCGCCTCTCCGCTAAAAATAGACGCGTGGCATTTCACGCGCGGGAGAATCTCCCACTCACACCCACCTGTCGATGCTGCCGGAGGGTCCCGATCGAGGAAAAACCTTGGGGCGGCGCATCTTCAGCCAGGAGCGCCCTGGGAAGTCACTGTGACCTCCCTAAAATTTCCTTATTTGGCAAATTTCCTGACGGTTCGGCAATTTGAAGATAATATTGCAGCATTGAGATTATTTATTCTATTTAATTTTCAAAATTGCTTCTTTAAAAGCTGCATAGTATTTTTTCTCAATAAATGTTACTGTAAAAAATGAATGTTGTTTTTATAATATAATACAGCAAATTTTATGTTAATAAACTGTAAAATTGCTAATTTAATAGTTTATTACGATGCATTTTAGTTTTAAACTGGAACCTCCGCTGCCAGTATTATACCAAAGTTTTTACAGTATAATACAGTTAAATTTTACGGCAATAAACTGCCAAATTGCTAACTTTACAGTAAGACACTGTAAAATTGCTAGTTTTGCAGTTTGTAAGAAACTGTAAAACTAGTGCATTTTACAATTTTAAATTCGAACCTCGGCTGCAAGTATTATAACCTAAAAACAACAGTTCCTTTTTTGCAGTGTATGTATATACAATCATGTGTCAATGCTTGCATTTTATCATTCGGTAAAATTGGAACTTCATTCGGCAAATTGATAATTCCCCCCCCCCCCCGAAAATTTTAGTTCGGGGCGCCCCTGTCTCCAGCTTTCTCCTTCAGGAAAGCCCCATTTAGATGATCATGAGACTCATTTAGGGACCCTTTGAAACAACCGCTATATCTGGAAGTCATTTTGCTTTGTTTCCCTCAAGCATTATTATTTATTTATTTATTTATTTATTTATTTTGAAGGGCGCTGAGCCCTGCCTTCTTTTTGACATGCCGAAAAGAACTTCAACGTCAAAAAATTCCGGAGGAAGTTCCCCAATCCCATCGGTTCTTCTTCCACCAAAGATGGCCTGCAATTGCATTTTTCGGGCTTTAATTTTGAAAATTTTCTTGTGGGTAGCCCGAAACTCAGTTCCCAGCATGTTACAAGCCCTCTATGCAGTTTCGAAGTTTCAGCCGAACCTTCATCAAAAAGCTAACTTTTCTTTTCGAAATGTAAAGGTACACGCTTAACGAAACTCTCTTGTTTTCTCCTTTATCTGCTAAATTTTAATGGCAACATGATACTATTTCCAAAATACATTTACACTAAAAAGAATAAAATAAAAACGTTTTTGGAAAAAAAAACATCGAAAGTGCAGTTGAAAATTGCTCTAAAAAGTAAAAATTAATTCTATTTGAACACCATCATACTACTTTTAAAAGATAAGTTTTGAAGTCGGCGCAGAAACAATTGGTAGAATCATACGTATAATCATAACTCAATCACGAGTAATAAATGTATAGTGGCAAAACAAGGTAAAAATGTTTTTCTTTTAACTTAAAAAGTCTTTTTCTGAAAAATGTAAGCAAAATGTGGTTAAACACCGTTTTACATGGATCGTTTTTTGCGCCGACTTCAAACTTATGTTTGAAAGGTAGTATCGATGGTGTTCAAAGAATTAAATTATATTTTACTTTTTAGAGCAATTTTCAGCTGCACTATTAAAGTTGGTTCTTTTTTTTTCTTTTAATATTTTTATTCTTAATAAATTTACATCCATAAAACTAATTTCGTGTTGTTGTTACTTATTTCATAATAGCTATGCATTTCTGACCCAGTATAAGAGGCGCGGTGGACCCAAATAGCATAGAAGAGCAAGCGGATGAGGAAAAGAAATTGGGAGTTCGAGAAACCAAGTAATTTTTTAGTATTTAGAGAAAAGCAGAGGAAATTATTTGGCTGTCTTTGCTCCACTCTACTTCCTTGTAGGGGAAGGGTGGGCATAGCGGCCACTGCGGGCAAAGTGGCCACTTGAAGTTTTCCTCCCTGTATAGGGCTGCAGCCTAGCGGCAATAGACTCAACTACTCGCCCGGCAGCCGTTGTTGTTGTGTTATAGATTGGTGCCGCTCAGACGCAAACTCACGGAGATATCGCAAATTTTTCACTTTTTCGACCCTCTGATGTTAGGTAAGTGCATCACATGTTTCGCTTTAGTTTATTGTAGGACTAGGTGAAGTAAATTTTACATCAATGGTGCAAATCAACATGCTTGTAGCTTTGAATTCATATATCTCAACAGTAGATACAACTACGGGTTGCACGTGAAATATTGTTCTTTCGAAAATGGCGCGCTAGAGGGCAAAGTGGCCACAGCCGTGGAAGGCAACGTCAGCGACGTCGATTTTTTTTTCTGTGGTGATTGTTACTCGAAATCTAAAGACAACGAAGGCTGGATTAGATGTTCTGGGTGCCTCAAATGGGCTCACGAAGCCTGCATAGGAGCCGAAGAGGACGATGAGTTTATTTGTGATTTATGTAAATACCAGTGATTTCATAACTTCACATACTTTTAGTAATGCCTATTTTCGTTTAAAACCCTAATACGCATCAGTTCTGAGTTCTGAAACTAAATGCGTTTCATTTTTTCCATACTATCTAAATCTATTTAGGCAGTGGCCACTTTGACCTACTTAGTGGGGCAAAGTGGCCACTTTGACAGCTTTTGGTAAAGTAAAAATTTTGTACAAATAAAGTTTAAAAATCTAGTTGTTTATATTTTTTAATCAGGCTTAAGTAACCATACTAAATGTTGAAGGGATTTATAAAATGTTTCAATAAAGTTTAGGGGTGGAAAAAATAGATGTTCCTTAGGGTGGCCGCAATGCCCACCCTTCCCCTACACTTTTTTCCTCTCCTCAATTATTTTTAAATTATGCATAGTTACAGCAAAAGTTACAGCTCTTATGTGTAATTTTGCTAGTACTGTATTGCAAGGGCGTATATAAGGGGTGGGCTCGGGGGGCCCTCCCAAAATCAAGAGAAATTTTAAGTAAAGCGCAATTCGATTGGCTCTTGTTTACGAATAATTTCCAAGCTTTTACCTACTTAAAACAGTCCAATTAAATAGATAAAAACTTTTTATTACCAAAAATTATGTGAAATCACAGACCCCACCCCGGCAGGACCGCGATGAGAGAGCGGCCCGGACAGCCACCTTAAATCATTTCACCAATGGAGAAATGAAAAAAAAAATAGATGCTTTCCGGCGCCAGATTTATGGCTGCATTTTGGGGCGAGTGTCCCTGCTGGAACTTCAGTGGGCAACAGATTCAAGGGTAACTCCAAGCTCCAAGCATGGAAGCAAGTGGGGATCATGATCAATAATTTGACGAGACCCAAGAGATCCCAAAATTCCACTTCTGCAAACCTTCAGTGGTTGGAAGGGACATGGAAAATTTCCAAGTAAAAGCATCTAATCCCCACTTTCTACCCCAATGTCATCAAGGATGTCTAAAAAATGCATTTTAACAACTTCATTTTCCAAAAATTTCAAGAGGAGAGCTCCTTATCCACCTTTTCTCTAATAATTTGGCCACTAACCGAAAATGGTATTTTAGGAATTTAAAATTAAAGTTTCCTTTAGAGATCTCTTCCCTCCCGTTACTTGTTTCTCACGCCTTCAAAGATCATTTCCAAATGTGTTTTTTGAAAGGAGAACTCCCGCATAGCTAGCCTCTTTCTTTAACATTATCTAATATCTTTAAACGAGCAATTCTTGTATATACACTGAAGTGACAAAAGTCATGGGATAGCAATATGCAAATTTTCAGATGGCAGTAGCATCGCATAGAACAGGTATAAATGCGCAGTGCTTTTACAGAGCTTTCATTTCTGTTCAAGTTATTCATGTGAAGAGGTTTTAACGTGATGATGACCGCACGACGTGAATTAACAGACTTTGAACGCGGAATGTTAGTTGGAGCTAGACGCATGGGTCATGCCATTTCGGAAATCGTTAGAGAATTCAACTTTCCCAGATCCACTGTGTCAAGAGTGTGCCGAGAGTATGAAATTTCAGGCATAACATCCCACCATGGACAGCGCAGTGGTCGACCGCCTGCACTTAAAGATCGAGACCGGCGACGTCTGCAAAGAGTCGTAAATTCTAACAGACAAGCAACACTGCGTCAAATCACCGTAGAAATCAATGTGGGACGTACAATGGACGTGTCTGCTAGAACTGTGCGGAGAAATTTGGATTTCTTGGGCTATTCCAGCAGAAGACCGACTCGAGTGCCTTTACTGACAGAACGACATCGCTTGCAGCGACTCTCGTGGGCACGTGAGCATATCGGTTGGTCCCTAGATGAATGGAAAACCGTGGCCTGGTCCGATGAGTCACGATTTCAGCTGGTAAGAGCCGATGGTAGGGTTCGAGTGTGGCGCAGACCCCACGAAGCCATGGACCCAAACTGTCAGCAAGGCACTGTTCAAGCTGGTGGTGGCTCCGTAATGGTGTGGGCTGTTTTTTCATGGCATGGACTTGGTCCTCTAGTGCGACTGGACCGAACATTGACTGGAAATGCTTATGTGCAGCTACTTGGAGATCACTTGCAGCCATTCATGGACTTCATGTACCCAAACAACGATGGGATTTTTATGGATGACAATGCGCCATGTCACCGGGCCACAACTGTTCGCAATTGGTTTGAAGAAAATTCTGGACAATTCCAACGAATGATTTGGCCACCTAGATCGCCCGACATGAATCCCATTGAGCATTTATGGGACACCATCGAGAGGTCTGTTCGTGCCCAAAATCCTGCCCCATCAACGCTTTCACAATTATGGACGTCTATCGAGACAGCATGGCTCAATATTCCTGCAGAAGACTTCCAACGACTTGTTGAGTCCATGCCACGTCGAGTTGTTGCACTTCGCCGGGCAAAAGGAGGGCCGACACGATATTAAGAGGTATCCCATGACTTTTGTCACTTCAGTGTATATACAGGGTGTCCACTCCAATCGTGGACCAATAGCTAATTTCTAAACCGTTAGAGATAAGCATATAGTTTATTTGGGAAAAAATCTTCAAATTATGAAAGAAATTTTGGGTCTATTCAATGTTTTTCAAAAAATCAAATTTTGAAAGAGTTACGAAATTTAAATTTTTATACAGCCCCCCAGTCCTATCAATCATATTTAGTAAAACATTCTTGACACTGTAACGTTTAAAACTAAAAAAAAATCACTCTTCTACCACAAAAATTGACCGAGTTATGACGTTTTGAAAAATCAAGATTTTGCATTGTTTCATGACGTCATCGAGAGATCGCTTAAGGGACCGTATGCGAAATCCTTCAAAATCTTGATTTTTCAAAACGTCATAACTCGGTCAATTTTTGTGGTAGAAGAGTGATTTTTTTTTAGTTTTAAACGTTACAGTGTCAAGAATGTTTTACTAAATATGATTGATAGGACTGGGGGGCTGTATAAAAATTTAAATTTCGTAACTCTTTCAAAATTTGATTTTTTGAAAAACATTGAATAGACCCAAAATTTCTTTCATAATTTGAAGATTTTTTCCCAAATAAACTATATGCTTATCTCTAACGGTTTAGAAATTAGCTATTGGTCCACGATTGGAGTGGACACCCTGTATATTTATTTATTTATTTATTTATTTTTCGGATCTCGAAAACGGCTCTAACGATTTCGATAAAATTTTGTATTTAGATAGAGTTTTGGTTTCTGAGTTCATCTACGTCGGCGTTTTTTCTGTAAAAACGACAGATTTCACAAAAAACCCCGTTTTTTTTGTGCCTTCATTGAAAGTTTGAGAAGCTTTTAATTCGCCATTTTCTTTATGATTACTTTCATTGTTACTGTTTCCGTGGCGACCACGTTTTGTTATAACAATTGGACAGCGCAAGTTCAAATTATGGTATTTGGCAACGTTAAATTGTTATTGTTTTTGAAATGTTAAAGCAAGGCTTCACTAGATAACAAGCTGTTTCGTTTATTCAAAAGTCATGGAATAAAAGCAGTGGTTATTGTCCACCGACATCTATTGAATTTTATGGTCACTTACATTATATAAAAATCAGATTACTTTTTACTTTTCAAGTGCGATTTCAAAATTGAGTATAAAAGTGTTATAGTTAGTTTTAAAATACTTTTTTTCCTCCTCAAGAGTGTTTAGTAAGATATTTCAGGTAAAAAATCAATAAATATGAAACTCATTCTTAAAATATTAAGTTTCGAAACAAAATTACATCTAATATCTTTAGACGAGCAATTCTTGTAATATATTTCGGATCTCGAAAACGGCTCTAACGATTTTGATAAAATTTTGCATTTAGATAAAGTTTTGGTTTTTGAGTTCAGCTACATCGGCGTTTTTTCTGTAAAAACGCAAGTTTTCACAAAAAATCCCGTTTTTCGTGCTTTCATTAAAAGTTTGAAGCGAGCTTTCTTTCGTCATTTTCTTTATGATGACTCTTATTGTTACTGTTTCATAGCAACCACGTTTTATTATAACAAGGGATTTCATATTTAATCATATCAGCGCAAATTAAAATTTTTATGGTATTTGGCAAACGAGTTTTGCAACACGTTAGAATTATCATTGTTTTTTTAAATTTAAAAGAAATCGATTAAAATAAAGTTAGAATTGGGTGTGGGCCGCGATAGTCCGATCGATAAGTCGTCGGACTCGTAACCGGAGGGTCCCGGGCCGATCATATAGAGGAAGCTCAGTCTATCGAAGATCCACCGTCTTCATTAATGGTGGCTGGGGGACGTTAAAATTGTTCGTGGTCGTAAAATTCTCCAAGTGAAACGATACCTCTGGTGGGATGCTGGGCCAAGGGTTTGCTCGGCCCTTGGGCCTGGTTCAAAAACAGAGCGCTCTTCAGAGCCCCATCCCGGTTAAACCACGAGTTGTGGTATGAACTGGGGGAACCTTGGAGTGTGAAGTGAAGTGAAAGTAAAAACCAACTGGAACCAAATGCGTACTGGAGAACAGGGACTCTGCATCCATTCTCATCAACCCCTCCCGCGCCTTCGGCGCCAAATTAAATGAAATTGGGTGTGATTTTACGGTGAGCATGGATTAAATAAGGTTGTGTTTTTTAAAACAAATTTCGGCTGTTTTAAATGCGTAATTGCAACCAAAGGCTTAAAAATGCTTTTCAAATTGATCTAAATAAGTACTTCGCATTTTAGAAATAAACACGAATTTACAAACCTCTTTTTTTTTAACCGAGTGGGCTCGGTCCCCAGGTACTCTAAGATAATTTAAAATAGCATTTTTCTCAACACTAAACTATTTCCGGGAGAACTCTCAAACCTTTTTTTCTTTCACTAATATTACCCAACGTAGACTGAAAATTCATTGTTAGGCCTTTAATTATCAAAAAACTCCGAAGGAGGGAGGGAGTGCCCTACCTTCATCTCCTTTCAACGAGTTATAGCATAGAACTTTTTTTTTAACTTCAATTTCATAAAGTTTCTGGGGGGCAGCTCCAGATTGCTTTTAATAACGTCATTAAAAAGAGCATTGAAATGCGTTTTTAGAACGCAAACTCCAAAGCATTTTCGAGGGAATGTTTCCGAACCCCTTTTTCTAATTTTGCTGCAAAAGATAATCTGAAATTGTTTCTCTTTGTTGTTTTCAATTTGAAAATTTTTGAAGGGATCTTCACTGAACACCACCAAAAATAACCTGAATTTAGGTTTCTAAAACTGAAATTTCCTAAATTTCTGAAGGATGCTTCGCCGGTCCCCGAAGCCTTCCTGTCCAGATATACAGTGAACTCTCACTTATGCGCCGGCCCAAGGGACCAACAGAAAAAGGCGCATAACTGAGAGAGGCGCATAAGCGAACAAGTCTATTTAAAGGTCTAAAACGCAACATAAGTTCTAATGAGTATATGAATAAGAATGTTTCTATAAAAAAAGGACTTATTACTACGTTTTGGCAATTACTGTTACGTAACTACAATGATAAAGAGAAAACAAAAATTGTAGCGCACCTAATCACAAATTGTTCTCTTTAAATCGATACATAATAGATAATTGCTCCTCTCCGAACTGTAGTTCATAGGAAAAAAATGCCTTCCGTGAGCAATAAAGGTGAATGTAATTATTAAAGACGAAAGTGAAGAAAAATGCTTATCTTTTAAAGTAAATAAATTACCTTTTACGAAAAATTCGGCGCATAAGTGAAATATTTATCTTTGGAGCGACGCATAAACGAATAATATTATCCTTATTATGCTGTGGAATGTGCTGGGACCATTGAAAATCGTCGTATAAGTGAAAAAGACGCTTGAATGAGGCGGTAAAAAGTGAGAGTTCACTGTAGCATAAAATTAACTTGAATTCAAAATTTCGGTAGGTAACCCCTTCTGCTTTATCATTTCAAAGCATGACCTGAAGCGAAACTTTGGTGTCAAAAATTCTCTGGAGAGATTCCTCGAATAATTCTCATTCCCTTTACTTCATCACAGAAAGCTTAAAATTGAGTAGTTAAATCTTTGGTTTCAGAAAGTTTCCGGCAGAAGCCCCGACCCACTAACGTCATTAAAAATACCATAAAATTAACTTCAATTTTGAAAAAAGTTCCATAGGGAGCTGAAACCTCCCCTTTCCCCTTTAGTTATCATCTCGGAAAAATTTAAGATTTGGTACTACAGCCATTCAGTTACTTCAGATTGTAAAAAAGAAAAAAAAAAAAGAAAAAGCGGCCTAACCTGGCCTAAACCTGGTTTATTAGGCCCCCTCCAAAATTTTAACCTATATATGCCACTGCTGTATTGAAAAGCCATTTTTGAACTGACAGCTGCTTTGCACTGAAAATTACTGACCAACAAAAGGTCATGACTTGTTTCATGTGGATTAAAATTAGTTACGTGTATGTTTTCACCTGACATTTTATTTCAAACTTATTTTTGAAAAATGCATGAGTAGGGGCATCCCACTGAAAAATACCCATCTTATACTGCAGGTGGCAGCTAGTTTAATCAAAACTAAAGAATTCAAAAAAAGACTGTAAAAACAAAAATTTGCTTTAGAAATTACTAATGTATATGTATGATTCCCTAAACAAATTTTTTTCTTCATTAGCTTTCAAAATTATTACTTTTAGTGAAAATTAAGCTGTCACGTGCAGGGCAAACTGATAATTTTCCCTTGGAAGTCGTCAGTTTGCCCGTTCGCTGCTTTTTACCTAAATCACGCTAAATGGCCAGTTTAAGGAAAGTTCGTAAAAAAAGAGAAAAAAGAAAGATCTTCAATTTTCCAATATGCTGCCAACAAGAGTTTATATTAAGGAGTAAAATTCTACAAACCAGAGTACTCTTTGCTCTGGCTAACTGAGCAAGGGTCACCTTTGTGATTAAATTCTGCTGTATCTTACAATTCTATTGAAAGATAAATTCTTCAGTGCATCTAAGTATCCAGTTCTGGTATTACTGGAAAATTCGTTACCTATATTCGTGAACTGTTGAGACTAGGGTACTTGTTTAAGAAATCGACATCGGTGAAAGAATCTAATTATACAGGATGTTCCGTTTTAACTTATATGCAGAGGCGTAGCAAGGGGTGGGCGAATCGGGCGACCGCCCAGGGCCTCGCGCCTCCCGGGGCCTCGCATCTCCACTTTGTCTCGAATTTTTCTCCATTTGAACTTAGTTCCAAAACAAAATTTTTGAAAGTATTCCCGATCATACAAATGAAAAAACTATTTTTTCTTGTTAAAAATTAAAAAAAAACGAAGGGGCCTTGCTCCGAACTTCTGTCCGAGCCAAGTTTTTCCGAACTTTTGGCGCGCTCTCTAATTCACAGTCCACAGTTTTGGCTGAATCTCTATCTTCATTCAATTAAAGAACATCTGGGGGCCCTAACCCGGCCAGGGGAACAATGTGTCACTTTTTTTTTCTTTTTGAAGTCGATGTCATTGGGGCATAGGGCCCCCGAAACAGACTAAAATCGAAAACACGGATATATTGGTTTCAGAAATTACCAACTGTAACTAAACGAAGCATTTTTTT
This sequence comes from Uloborus plumipes, assembly GCA_038373865.1. Classification (NCBI taxonomy): domain Eukaryota; kingdom Metazoa; phylum Arthropoda; class Arachnida; order Araneae; family Uloboridae; genus Uloborus; species Uloborus plumipes. The sequence continues at coordinate 76,452 of JAXGGA010002250.1, forward strand.
ACACTCAGGTCCTGATTTAAAAAAAGAGGCCTGAGAGGCCTGGTCAACAGAGCCGGATTACTGACTAGGCCCCCTGCTTTTTAGGGGCCTCCAAATAGTTAAAATTAATTTAGCCAGTAGCGGATCACCCAATAGGCGCATGAGGCGCGAGCTGGGGCCTCAGAAAAGCAGGGGGTCTCGGAACCGTAAAATGTCACATTTTCAAAAACAAAACTTTTAAATTTCAGGACTTGCGTACGAAAGTCACGAACTTAGTGGAAAATGCTCAAAACATACGAAAATTGATAGTTAATCAAGAATTTTAGGCGCGGTCTGAAGACAAGAGGACTGATTGGTGATTAATCCCAAAAGGGCCCTACTAACTAATAGTAAGGCTCAAAGCCCACAATTATTTGAAGCCCCCTGAAAATTCAGTGTCAGAATTCAGCGCGGCTAGGGGCCCCGTTAAAATGCATTTTGAGGGCCCCTTTGTCCATCTCAGCACTATGTAAATCATTTATCAAGTGCATTTTTGAACCCTCTAATAAATGAAATATAGTAAATCCGTTACTACTACTTACTTGGTAGAATGAATACAGATTTTCTCATTCAAGGAAGTTTTTTTCTCCAACTATTAAATTGTTAGTTTTTATTATTTTTCTTAAAAATACTTATATTGTTTGCATTCCTTTATTGCTGTGCATAAGTCTTTAAAAAATTGAGGCCTCTTAGAAAGATAGGACCACAAGCCTAGGCTTAGTTGGCCTATGTGGTAATCTGGCTCTGCATGAAAGGTGGTTTTGTTTAGGTTTTTCTAGGAGGAAAAACCTGAATAATAAAAAAAGTGTGTTTCTTGACAAGGTTTAAAGTTTCAAAATATATTTGTTTCTTTCATTCAGAAAAGCTCTTTCAAAACAAGCAGCATATCACATTTCGCGTTCTACAATCGGCAAGCGAGAAGTGTCTTTTTTTTATCTTACGATTTTTGTAATGTAATTACAAAAATGTAATGTATTGGTTATTGTACGTAAATGTATTATACCTTTCGAAATAGTACTTAATATTATATGTATATGTTACGGCCAAAGCCCGAAGTCCGGCCACTTCGCGCATTGGCCGGGGCGTGTGGCCAATGTCCGATGTACTGGAAATGAATTGCGTATATGCGACTTTGGCCAGCCACTTCGCGAAGTGGCCGGAACTCCCTGGCCAATGTGCGATGTGCTTGCTGTTCGATGCAGTTGCACTTCCAAGTGCTCAACAAATCGCTGCAGATGTAAAAATAAAACGTTTGTGCAATTTTCGAAATGCCATAACAATTCGTCTAAAGAAAGGTCTAACTATGAGTGTCAAATATTGACACTCATAGTTTTCCGTAATAAACTAATTCAGTAGATAATGTGATTATATTTTTGTTTGTTAGTTTGTTTTCTCCAAGGGAGAGGAAATTTTCATAAGAGACCATAAGTTTTCTAGTATTGTGAGATCTTCACGCTACTACCCACCTTGGCCCTTTTTCCGATGGACGATCCTAGGTGCCTAAGAGTGCGGATTCGTCCGAAAACCTGCTCTGTGGCAGTAGCGGATTGTAGGGGGGGGGGCTTCCAAAGGGATAAAAATAATTTTACTATGTGTTTAATGTTCAATTGCTTTTAATTTCTCCATAACATTCGTAAAAATTTTTGAACTATGTCTTTAAAAAAAGCTCATGAACAGCATATTTGAATAACATCACTTTGGTTTGCTATGGGAATAATATAGCAATCAGGGGTTAGACAGAGTAAAAGAATACATAAAACTCAGGGTTTGCGAAATCAATGGTACATAATATATATCACGAATTCATTCATTAATTCATCTGCGATGGAAAAAGTGACGATTTCGTTTTGATATTTTCTTGTTTTAAATCATATTGACAGTTGTTTCTAAATAATACCGTGCATCATTTACTAATTAGGTTAAATAATATCGAATCATTTGACATAATTTTTAATACAGTGTTTCCCAACCTTTTTGAGTTCATCGCCCCCTTCAAGACGCTGACTGACACCTATTGCCCCCCCCCCCTTCCTCTAAAAAACAATAAGTTGACCCAAGTGAACATCGATATTATTCAAAATATAAGTACCTAACTTTAATTTGAAGTAAAATGTACTCAATAAAGCAATTATAACCAATCACTTCTAAACTAAAAATACCTTTATTCTGTTTTCCTTTCTCAAAGTAAACTGATATATAACTGAAGCATTTGAAGGGAAACATCGAAAATTTTCGACGTACTTTTCAAAAAACAGAAGTACATTTTTCAAGAAATATTATTTTCTTTTCTACACTAGACTTTGTGGGAACTAAAATCGTTGAAACTAAAAATTTGTTTTAAAACAAATTGACAATTTGAAAATTTATAAAATTAGCAATAAATGACAAAATACTTCCTAAGGTTCATCTTAGGTGCAAGGAGGAAGCTCTTGAACTTTAATTTTAAGTTCAATTAGTTTTATTCAAAATTCAAAAAGCGCAAAAAATATATTAAAGGTTTTTAATTAATTTCTTCGTTAATTAATGTCATCAGAAGACGCCACCTAGCTCAAGACACTCCGATCAACTCTGAACAACCGGTTTCGTACATGTTTACAATTTCGGTTTTCGCTAGTTTTATTTCTACTGTTTTTTCTCTTCTAAATAACCATCGTCCTTTAAGAATTTACCGCCCCTTTGAGGAGTCTAATCGCCCTTCAGGAGCAATCGCCCCCATGCTGGGAAACACTTGTTTAATAGTTGATCGACTTAAAATGTTTAAAAAAAAAAAAAAAAAATCCGCCATAGATTCGAAGTAAATTAGTACACGTATGTAATCCTTCTGCACTTTAAAGTAGATTAATTGACTTTATGTTTTTTCTCCCACCCCCCCACCCCCGTTTTTTTTATTTAGAGAAACTTTGTGAGAATTTTTTTTATAAAAAATGTATGGGAGAAGCACTTTTTACTTTTCTGGGTCCCCCACAAAAATTATTTCTGTATCCACCCCTGCTCTGGTGGCAGATAAAATGTGATTATCATTAGCATTATGGTAAACAAGCACAAAATGTGACAGGTGAAAAAAGTCATGACACACAACATGCGTCACTACCTTTTTTTCTAACTTTGGCTGATCGCCTCTAGCCAGTTCGCGAACTGGCTGGCCAAAGCCCGAAATCAAGGAAAGATCGGACTTTGACCGTAACATATACAAAGTCTTAACGTTTTTTCTTTTTTCCTTCAAGGAAAGTAAATACAAAAGAAAAATAATCGAAAATTACTTATTGCAACATTATTCTAGATGTTGCAACAGGCTTTTCTTTGTCATGAAACGCAAGGCCGTAGTCCGGGGGGGGGGGTCTTAAGAACTACCCACAAGTTCAATGTTTTACATGCTATGAAAAAAGTTAAACAAAAGATGTACAAACGGTTATTTCCAGGGGCGGCTCCGGACTTCCCCTGTGAGTTTCAAAATGTTTCCTTTTATTTATTTATTCTCAAATATTATTATTACTGGATTATTTAGAGTTTCTGACTAAGCGCACTAAGTTCAAGTGTAGTGATGAAACTACTCAGCGTCTATCCAAGCGAGGGTTGCACCAAATCTCCCCAACAAGACAAAAAAAAAAAAAAAAAGAGCCCAAAATTAACTTTTTAGGGCCTTAATTTAAAAAAAAAAATTTCGGGTGAAAGCCCCTTATCTCAACTATTCCACTTAATATCACTAAAGGCAAGTTAAAATTGCATTTTTATTATATTAGTTCCGAAAATTTACGGAAGGACAGCTGCCGCGCTTACTCGCTTCGTCTCCCGAAGGCCCCGGGTCGGTACTTTTAAGAGGGCGGCAATTTAACACTTTATTTGAAGAGAAAACAAAGGTAACTTTTTTTTTAATTACGAAAGTATGAAAAAAAAAATAAAAACACATTAGTCATTAGGCCTTGGTGACGGGATGGGGAAATACATGCCCTCCGTTAAAATTTTCAATGTTTGACACCTGAATGTTTCCTATATTATTGACGAAAATAGTCAAAAAGAATGCTTCTGTTTTTGTTATTCACAGCCAAAATTACCGCCTGGACGAGCGTTTTGGTCAAAAAAGTCCTTAGGATTGCCAATAATGTTAAATGCGAGGCCTCTGTTGAATGTTCTTCCCCGCTCTGCACCAGATTTTATCTTGACATTCTCCATGTTTGTTTCGTTACTAAAAAAAATGATTTTAGAAGTTTCAGGGTTCGTGCGCTCCGCCAAAACTCCTCCAATACTCCTTCATTTAAGGATTTTTTTTTTTTTTGAAATGTTAAGGGTTTTTTAAAACTCATGCATTTTGGAACGAAATCCTTCAAAACTCCTTTTTTTACTGAAGACTATATTTTCTTCCTTTGTGACAGTTGTTCTAGACAAATCAATTTTTTTACTTTCCCAACTAAAGAAATATTATTTTCGACTTTCCACATTGTAAGTAAAGCAGTGATTTACCACCAAAACCTTCGCACTAAAATTCATGAAGCAGACCTACATTGTCCCCTCGTCAGAACTACCGCCATTAGATGAAAATAGAGGTTGTTCTGAATCAATTAAAGAGCCTTTGCTTTAGTTATATTTAACTTAAAATGCCTCGTTCACAAAAGTAGCTGATTAGAATTAGCATTTGAAAGCTACAGGCAAATTATAGTATTTTGCTTCCACCTTGAACTTTTTTCTCATCTGTTGGAAGAAAATTTTCTTCATCTTTTAAATGTCCGTATCTTTCCAAATGCCAAGTCTGATGGTTTATTTGTTTGGGCCAATGAATTCTAAGTTTCCTTCTCAAGCTGTTTTACTCCACCACACGTCCAGTAGTGTTAATGAGTTCGTTTATTATTTATAGTGATAAAAAATATTCACGTAGATGTTACATATAAAGTGATCGTGATCGTGTTAGAAGAGAATGACTTGGAAATAGCAATTTTTAAATGGTAAAAGTAGTTCAAAATATCATTTTACTCCTTCAAAATTCCTCCAAAACACCTTCGTTTTTTTTGTACAGAAAATAACAACGTTACAATGCACAAATGAGCAGGGATACTGCAGACACGTGTTTCGGCGTTACAAGGAACGCCTTTATCAATGCAAAAAAGTTGTGAGCTTATGGATGCACAGACATCCGACAAAAGCAACGGAAACAGAAGCGAAGAGCTTAAAAAGCAAACATAGCGGATTACGTGAACACCAATAAAAAAAAAATTCGAAGCCAAAAAAGATCCAATGGGAAAATAAAGAATGAACCGAAGCTTTCTACCAGGTACGAAATGGAAAGAAAGAATTCGATTGGCGACACGATAAGCCAAAAGGCTAACATAATAAAAAAACACCAGGTTAAACTGTTAACCGCAAGAACAAAAAAGAGCAGAATGAAAGAAAGCGAATCGGTAAATGAAAAAACAAAAAAGAAAAATAAAGACAAGTAGAAAATGGAAAATGCCAGCAAAATCAGAGGAATAAATTAGAAAGGTAAAAGGCAAAATTAAACAAAAGGACGCCAAACAGCAGAAAAATAAGGAATAGCATTGAGATCGTTAACTAAGTCAGAACTGTTTTTCAAAATATGGAAGGATTCCCAAAAATCAAGATCTGATGGGTTGGGGCATTTTTGGACAATTTGAAAAGAATTAAAATCGAAAGAATGATTCTTTTCCCAACAATGTTGCGCAATACTAGACTTATTCAATTGTTGCTTTTTCACATAATTCTGATGTTCCTTTAAGCGGAATTTCAAAGCACGTCGCGTTTGTCCGATATAAGAGAGATTGCAATTGCAATTAATTTTATAAATACCACAACTATTAAGAGGATGAATGGGATCTTTAAGGGAAGAGAAACATAGTTTATTCGTAGGGGAGAATACCACCTGGAAATTGAAACGTTTGAGAATCTTAGCAACCTGATAACTCACAGAGGGAAAGAATGGTAAAACAACCAAATTCTTTCTAATGAAAGTTCTCTTAACAAAAGTTGTTTCGGATTTGTTAGAAAGTTTTTTAAAAATGGAATCAATCAAAGTATGAGGATAGTTTCTATCAAGAGCCACAGCTTTAAGATAGTTGAGTTCTGCTTTAAGAAGTTCCGGTGAAGAACAAAGATTAATAGCACGCTGAACAAAAGAATTAAATGCAGCATATTTTTGACTAGGAGGGTGAGATGAAAGTCGATGAGGAGGTAACGAGACAGCAAAAGGTTTGCGATAAACGGTAGTTTCAAAGCCGAATTCTGTTCGAGAAACTAAAACATCAAGAAAGGGAATGCAATTATCCTGTTCTTTCTCACAAGAGAATTGAATATGAGGATCAATAGCATTTAAAACGGATAAAACATCGTCATTATGGAACTGGTTATGGTTCATTAGAACAAAACAATCGTCAACATATCTAACGTAAAATTGAAACTGTAATTTTTGGAACAACTCAACCTCAAAATAATGCATATAAATATCACTAAGAATGGGGCTTAGTGGGTTACCCATAGCCAAACCATCTGACATAGTGTAAAATTGTCCATTAAAAGCAAAAGAACATTGTTCAAGGCATGTACGGGTAAGGAAAATTAATTCCTCAATTTCCTTAGAGGCAAAATGAAATTCTGAAAGTCTCCTTTGAAGGCATAACAATGCACCCTTGATAGGAACGTTCGTAAATAATGATTTAACATCAAAAGAAGCCATAAAAGAATCCTTAGGAACGAAATTATGAATTTTCTTAACAAAATCTACAGAATTTTTAACGGTGAATAAATTATGAATCCTAAGTGGAGAAAACACAGAGACTAAATATTTAGCAAGTTTATAAGAAGCAGTACCGATATTGGAAACAATCGGTCTAAAAGGGATACCAGTTTTATGTACCTTGGGTAAAGCATAAAATCTAGCACAATTAGCAATAGAGGGAATAACAGAGCGTTTAACACTTAAAGGAATAGACTGAACCGACTTAACCGCAGAAGAAATCGTTTTTAACTCTTTTTCGCTAGGATCTTTCGAAATTTCAAAATACGGACCAGAAGAAATCAAATCATTAGTTTTATCAACATAAGATGATTTGTCAAGAACAACAATTTGACCGCCTTTGTCAGCTTTGGTAACAACCAGATCTGAATTAGAAATTAAATTCTTTACACTACGACTCACAGTATTAGCAAACATAGGTTTAGAAATTTTAGAATTGAAGTCAACGTTAGAAGCAATCAGATGCCGAACACACTCTTTTTGAGTGGATGATAAGGCACTATGTTTAAAAGCCTTCTCAATAGGAGCAATAAGTTTAGAAAAAAAAAGAAGATTTGCTCGCCACAGAAAAATTATCATTGCACTTTAGAGCCTCGATTTGAGACCTATCTAAAGGAACACTGGAAAGATTAACAACAGCATTTTTATTAACCACCGGTAAATTATCAGAGATAACAGAATTCGAATTTTTACAGAGTTTAGCCATTTTCTTTTTCAAAATAACCTGATGATTCTCCGAAAAACGAAGGGTTCTAAACCAAGATGTTCTATCGACAGAATCAAAATCGGAAATAGAATTTGAAACAGAAAGATGTAAATTGTAGAGTTCACGTTCAATATAAGATAATCGTTTCCTAGTTTCTTGGATCGAAGCTCTAAGTAGAGCTAATTTCGACCGAAAAATTACTTTGTCAATCTTGACAGAACGAGGTAAATTGCATTTCAACGAAATAAAATTCGGAATAATTTTCTTGCGCCTACATTCTTGAAGAAACTTCAAATGGTTCAAAAATCGGAACTTTTTAATACGAAGATTCTGAAACCTATTAACCTGAGACATAATAAATCATGAGTCAAAACGAAAATAACAAATACAAAAACAAAAGAACAATCTAACCGTAACAGTAAACAGGACAGTAAAAAGAGAAAAAAAGAAAGAATATGAACAAGACTCAAATGAAACCAAAAACAAGGTGAAAACAAAAACAACAACAGAAAACGGAAAGGGAACGTAAGGCCCGTTTAAGCCGTAAATAAAGTTTACAAATACCTTTGTGCTAAAGATGTACAGAAAATAACAACGTTACAATGCACAAATGAGCAGGGATACTGCAGACACGTGTTTCGGCGTTACAAGGAACGCCTTTATCAATGCAAAAAAGTTGTGAGCTTATGGATGCACAGACATCCGACAAAAGCAACGGAAACAGAAGCGAAGAGCTTAAAAAACAAACATAGCGGATTACGTGAACACCAATAAAAAAATTCGAAGCCAAAAAAGATCCAATGGGAAAATAAAGAATGAACCGAAGCTTTCTACCAGGTACGAAATGGAAAGAAAGAATTCGATTGGCGACACGATAAGCCAAAAGGCTAACATAATAAAAAAAAAAAAAAAAAAAAAAAAAAAAAAAAAAAAAAAAAAAAAAAAAAAAAAAATTCGAATTCTGTTATCTCTGATAATTTACCGGTGGTTAATAAAAATGCTGTTGTTAATCTTTCCAGTGTTCCTTTAGATAGGTCTCAAATCGAGGCTCTAAAGTGCAATGATAATTTTTCTGTGGCGAGCAAATCTTCTTTTTCGAAACTTATTGCTCCTATTGAGAAGGCTTTTAAACATAGTGCCTTATCATCCACTCAAAAAGAGTGTGTTCGGCATCTGATTGCTTCTAACGTTGACTTCAATTCTAAAATTTCTAAACCTATGTTTGCTAATACTGTGAGTCGTAGTGTAAAGAATTTAATTTCTAATTCAGATCTGGTTGTTACCAAAGCTGACAAAGGCGGTCAAATTGTTGTTCTTGACAAATCATCTTATGTTGATAAAACTAATGATTTGATTTCTTCTGGTCCGTATTTTGAAATTTCGAAAGATCCTAGCGAAAAAGAGTTAAAAACGATTTCTTCTGCGGTTAAGTCGGTTCAGTCTATTCCTTTAAGTGTTAAACGCTCTGTTATTCCCTCTATTGCTAATTGTGCTAGATTTTATGCTTTACCCAAGGTACATAAAACTGGTATCCCTTTTAGACCGATTGTTTCCAATATCGGTACTGCTTCTTATAAACTTGCTAAATATTTAGTCTCTGTGTTTTCTCCACTTAGGATTCATAATTTATTCACAGTTAAAAATTCTGTAGATTTTGTTAAGAAAATTCATAATTTCGTTCCTAAGGATTCTTTTATGGCTTCTTTTGATGTTAAATCATTATTTACGAACGTTCCTATCGAGGGTGCTTTGTTATGCCTTCAAAGGAGACTTTCAGAATTTCATTTTGCCTCTAAGGAAATTGAGGAATTAATTTTCCTTACCCGTACATGCCTTGAACAATGTTCTTTTGCTTTTAATGGACAATTTTACACTATGTCAGATGGTTTGGCTATGGGTAACCCACTAAGCCCCATTCTTAGTGATATTTATATGCATTATTTTGAGGTTGAGTTGTTCCAAAAATTACAGTTTCAATTTTACGTTAGATATGTTGACGATTGTTTTGTTCTAATGAACCATAACCAGTTCCATAATGACGATGTTTTATCCGTTTTAAATGCTATTGATCCTCATATTCAATTCTCTTGTGAGAAAGAACAGGATAATTGCATTCCCTTTCTTGATGTTTTAGTTTCTCGAACAGAATTCGGCTTTGAAACTACCGTTTATCGCAAACCTTTTGCTGTCTCGTTACCTCCTCATCGACTTTCATCTCACCCTCCTAGTCAAAAATATGCTGCATTTAATTCTTTTGTTCAGCGTGCTATTAATCTTTGTTCTTCACCGGAACTTCTTAAAGCAGAACTCAACTATCTTAAAGCTGTGGCTCTTGATAGAAACTATCCTCATACTTTGATTGATTCCATTTTTAAAAAACTTTCTAACAAATCCGAAACAACTTTTGTTAAGAGAACTTTCATTAGAAAGAATTTGGTTGTTTTACCATTCTTTCCCTCTGTGAGTTATCAGGTTGCTAAGATTCTCAAACGTTTCAATTTCCAGGTGGTATTCTCCCCTACGAATAAACTATGTTTCTCTTCCCTTAAAGATCCCATTCATCCTCTTAATAGTTGTGGTATTTATAAAATTAATTGCAATTGCAATCTCTCTTATATCGGACAAACGCGACGTGCTTTGAAATTCCGCTTAAAGGAACATCAGAATTATGTGAAAAAGCAACAATTGAATAAGTCTAGTATTGCGCAACATTGTTGGGAAAAGAATCATTCTTTCGATTTTAATTCTTTTCAAATTGTCCTTAGACTTCCTCCCCCCCTCCACGCTTCGCTCCTAAAAGTTTTTCATTAACTTTTTAAAAGACATGGAAATGTTTTTCTGAATAAACTCATCAACAGAAACAGGAAAATAACAATAACGTTTAATTTGAATAAATTTTCAGTGAGGTTTAGATTGTGTACACAACACGAATAGTTATAAGGTGTATTTGGTATGAGTGAAATAAAGATTTAATAACACCGCTGCCTATAGCCATATAAGTGAACTGACAAAAATTTAAAAAATATACAATTGTAACTCAACGGTTTTTTCCTCAAATTGTACCAGTAAAGTAAACTACGCAAATTGGACGGGCTACTGTCCCAAATTATCTAAACCAAGCCCAGCGCACACCATTTACAAAACGTTTGAAAATGTCCCCCCCCCCTCCTTTTATTCAGGCACTGTTATTCGTAGATCCTAATTTTGTTAATATGAATTTTTGATCAATTAGTAGAATTTCTTAATTGTATGTCTAAGTTATTTCTCCTGAAACAAATCAACTGTGCCAAAAAAATTGCACTAATGGGTGCAAGATCAAACTAAACTTAATGCACAGCCGATGTTTTACAGCGTAATATGCATAAAATTTAGAATGAATAAGTCAGTGCCGTATTTACGTATCGGCTTAATATGGGCTATAGCCCAGGGCGGCACGATTGGGGGGTTGGGCGGCACTTTTTCCATGCAAAGTGAAAACCTTTTTTTTTAGACAGCAGGGCGGATCGGCAGCGAGAATTACATCAACTAATTGAATTAAATACTGTTCTTTATTTAATAACACTGGAATGCTGGTGGAATTTTCCATACAAAAGTATTGAACCGCAGGCTTTGCACGGTTTACCTTGAAAATACATTTAATGTCAAGTAAATAAAAAAAAATTTTTTTTACAACTCTGAAATTCAACAACTCAAGGGGGGGGGGGCGGCGAGTTTCAAAAGCCCAGGGCGGCCTCACGTCCAAATACGCCTCTGGAATAAGTATTTATTTGCATTTTTATAAGTTACTAGCAGTACCCGCACGGTGATGCCCGTGCTATAAATGCAAAGGAAGTCAACTGAATAAATTTAAATTCACTCCAACCGTCTAAAATAAAATTATTTTATTCTTTAATTCACATGTGCTTCACAACCTTTTTATTCCTCTAAAAGTCCTGCTCAGGGTTGCCAGATTTTGAAAAAACAAAAACAAAACTACGCCTAGGGCCGTCATTTCAAGTTTTTCCGGGGGGGGGAGGCAAAGGGTCCAAACGCAATGCAATTTCATCCGAAAACATAAAAAACCACACCCATTGAAATGAAAATACATTAATTTCTCAAAGCCGGGGGGTGGCGCAATTGAGCCCCTCACTCCCCGAAATGACAGGCCTGACTACGCCTCCTCTCAAAAAAATACTACAAAATACTACTTTAAAATTTATAATTGATGTTGAGAGGCGATCTTTCATTTTGTGTGAAACTGCTAGCTAGATACATACACGAAGAAAGATCTACAGAATCGGTTGAGCAATTTTGATCCAAGGCTGGAAGTATAAAGGAAGGGGGGAAAGGGGGGAATTCAAATTTAAAAATTTGATCTAATTTATATTGTTACTGTTATCATTGCCGATTTCAAATTCAGATCGTGAAAGAATTTCAGTAATGTGTCACTAATTAAGACAAAAAACCGAAACAGGTTAAGCACTACAGCTGTTTCAGATATTATTATTGCAGTAGTATTGAAGTACTAAATATTTACATTATTTTGGAAAATGAATGTTCTCATCTTTTAATAAAAAGGAATGATTTGAATTCTGAAATGTCTGACTTTTTTAATTTTCCTCTCATTAAAAGAACTAAAAATACCATTTATAAACTACTTTTTAACAGAATACTGCAAAAAATACAACGCTCCTTATTTGGGTCAAAAAAATACTACCTTAGTATCAAAAATACTGGTAACCTAAAGTTTAAAACAATTCGCCAAATAAATCAAAAAGACATTAAGTAAGTAACAGGAGATATTAATTATTCAAATTGAATAAATTTTCAAGGCTTAACTCTATATATATACGTAAATTTGAACCACTGAAGAAAAAGCAGCTTGTATGGAAAAATGATCTAGTGTCTCAGTTTTGCGTACAGAGTTAAGCCTTGAAAAATAACTTATTCGAAATTTAAAATTTGGCCTTCGAGATGTATTTTACTGGGATACGTTCGAATTTTTGAGCCTAGTTTTCAGGTCTGTAGGTGCTGTGGGGGCTTCTGGCCAGCGGTTACAAACAAACAAACACCGTCATCTTTATATATATATAGTTACTTGAGATAGTTATTGGGAAAACTTCCATTATTGAGGGCTTTTAGCGCGATTTAAAAGATCTCCAAATTTACGGTAGCAAGCAATTCTAAATATCTGCCAGAGAGTTGAGTTGATACACTAAATACTCGATTGGATTGATGAAAGCCTTCGAAAATTGAGTTTTAAATTGAAAAATTGAAACTAGGTGCCCCGTGCAAAAAAAAAAAAAAAAAAAAAAAAAAAAAAAAAACCTCTAAACTTAAAATTTAATACGACAATTTTTATTGGCTTCATTATCTGCCCGAAGTTGCAGCGCAGTGTCGAAATCTATAAAGAAAAGTCCAGCGTAAGTTGGTGTAGTCCCTGCCGGAGGTTTCAAGTTCCCGATCATATGGTACACTTGACCACGTAGTTTAAAACAATATGGACCTCTGCCAGGAATGTTAACTGAGTCCACTTTGACTGAAGCGAAGGCCAAAGCATTGTTGAATTGCCTAATATTGTCTAGGTAGTAGACACGGATGAATCCTAGTTTAAGGTCCGGCGATAAATTATTAAATCTGGCAACCAGAGAATTATCATTGGATGATTGGATTGTTTGGCGATTTTAAGCTAAATGATTGCAACCCTACTACATTATTAAGCTACAGTCTGAAAAAAATTGCCAAACCCGGACCCTAAAGTAGGATTTTACCGTAAACACCTTCCTGTTAATCTGTCTGTTGGTACCCTGTTCCTTGGCATTGTAAAATCTTGTACGTTTGCACAACATCGCCATCTACTGCCGTCGTTCTGACAACTTTTCAAAGAGATCAAAGACACGTTCACTTTTACAACTACTACAAAAGTGATACCCTATATTAAAATCAAATACCCAAGGCTACTACTAAACTAAATACTAACGTTATCGCAAAACTACCATAGTATTTTGTAATAATAAAAGTTACAATTAAGGTTTACCGAGCTAAGCCTTGGCTTAAAATGTCGCTTTGAAATTGGTAACGATTTTAACAGTTGAGCAAAAAATTTAACTTTTTCAAACTTCAATCGCTTATAAGTCGCTTAAACGTGGATTTTCGAGATTCTCGTTACGCGGCGCTAGCGGAGAAACGTTCTAAAGAACGCATTTTTCTTAATCTTTCGAATGAAATCAAAATGGAGACGATACGACAATTATTTCGCTAGATAGAGTCAATTTTGTGCCCAAAAATTGAAGTTCGAATAAAAAACGAACCGACACTTTTTAGAGGGTGGGTCTAATTTTCGTCAATAGCCCGCGGGATAAGCTTCAAAATCATAAATTTTCGACCGGGTATAGGATTCGGCTTAGAGAAATAATATATGGAGATTACAAAGACAGAATCAGGTCTAAAATAGAAATAAAAAAATAACTACCCATCTCTAAACCTTCCCAGTACCAAAAGGAACAAACGGTGAACATTTCAGCCAAATCTCCCGGGTATAGTTTCTGAGATCTTAGGGAACACACACACACATTTACCAACATTCATTTTTATATGTATGGATACATTTATTTCATAGGTCATAAAAATATTGTGACAAAAAATTAAATCTATCAAACATTTCAAAGTAGTTCAAACTACCCCAAAATATATGTAATTATTTCATACTGTATGTTTTTATCTCAAATATTTTTAAAAAAGTATAATATTTTAATTTTTATGATTGACAACAAATACGAGAAGGTTTAATTGATTGATTTATATATTTACTAGCAAAAATACCCGGCGTTGCCTGGGCCAGTAAAAATATTGAGAAACAATTTATAATCGCTTTTTTTCCCCAAACTAAAAGAACTCAAAACGTACCGCTTTGATGATTTAAAATGTCGCTAAATTTGCGGTAACTGTTTTGGGATACCTAGGATAATTTTTCTCCCCTCCCTACTTTATGCAAATATGCTTAGGTATTATTAAGCCAGTAATTTTTGTCAAAGAAAAATTGTCATTTAATGCTAAGAAAATATTGCTGACCATGAAATGACGCTAAAAGTTTTTGTCCTAAGTGATTTCGAAATTAGTAGGGAGCATTTGACAATTATTTGTGCGAAAAACACAAATTAATGCTAATTTTAGTTTTGGGGTCTGATTAATTTCGTATGCGGATTACTTTCTGCTTTGACGTAAGTTTCAAAAGTTTTTTAATGACAACGTACGGAATCGGCCAAAAAAAAAAAAAAAAAAAAAAAAAACAACTTTTCTTCAACTGTGGGAGTATTATTTCGATGATTAAGATTTTGGCGCAGTCTACAAATATCAGACAACAATCGTTTTATTTTAGTTATATCGTAAGAAGTAAAGTATTATTACATAGTCTTTGGCGCCAGAACTGGCGTCAGTGGAAAACATTACCCATAATCTTAGTTATTATAATATTTTTGCAACAAATTCGGCAAGATACCTGTTCGATTGTATTCTAAGTGACCAATTGTAAGTACCGCCCAATCAACGCCAACAAATTTTTAAAAATACTGTAAAATTGTATTTAAAGTTCCATTAAAGTGGAAAATACTGAACCTAATCCATTTATTAGTTGCCAATCTCTTCAAGCGATTACATTACCGATACTCTAAAACACTAAAACACATACTGTCGGCCCCGCTCAAACGAGTACTGTCGGTTCCAAGAAATATTATTTGATTAAGCGGAGAATTCGATTAAGCGGAATCTTTAGCATTGCGTCTATGGCATGGGAAATATCTAGTTCCAGGATATTTTATTCGTTTATCCGTTAGACGATTAAGCAGGACCGACAAATTCACGAAACTTGTGAAAATAATTGATACAGTCAACAATTTACTAACAAAGGAATACAATTTATTCTAAAAAAATAATATTTTCACGCAGCAATGCACATTAAAAAACACATTGCTTAAGGATAAATATTCTACTTACACAACTAAGACTACAAAACGTTTTAAATACAAATCATGGTAAAAGCCTGGATATTCCCCATGAAGCTGGAAAAAAAACCTTCATGATTTGACTTGAGAAAAGCCTTGGACATTAAATACGGAAAGAAGAAATGATGCCCGCAATTTTAGCTTTCGACAGGGAGTTGAGATGATACACTAAATACTGAGTTAGTTTGGTCAATGCCTTTTGATTTATGAGAAATATGTACCTTAAATTGGAATGAAAAAGACGCTACCGATCGAACTTTTTTGAATATCGTTATAAATTATAGCCTATGTGTTATTCTGATGTATATGCTACATTATGGTAAAAGTTTCATCAAAATCCATTCAGTAGTTTTTGCGTGAAAGAGGAACAAACATACATCCATCCATACATCCATCCATACATCCATCCATCCATCCATACAAACTTTCGCATATATAATAGTAGTAAGATTTTTATTTATTTTTTTTTTTTTTTACATAGAACAGTGTTACACAGAACTTGAAATGGAATCAATCTCAAAAGGGGGAGAGAGGCTCGGGGCCTCGCAAAATATATTCGCCCAGTCTTAATTTTGTTCCTGCTACGCCACTGCTTATATGAGCATACTCCTAACTGCAAAATTGCTCAAAATGAGGGGCAAAGTCAAGATAATAAGAGTTTGAAGCGAAAAATCAATCCAAAAAGTACGAAATCCTACTTTTCTTTCGGACTCCAGGACCCCTAACTCATATTTGGTAAAAAGTTTTCAATTAAAATAAAAATAGTAATTCTAATGCAAAAAAAAAAAAAAAAAATGAAAGATTTGCGATTGAAACTCAAAGAGCTATTCGAGTTCAAAGTGTTAAGTCTCGTGCAGAAGATGAGATCGCTATGTATCGCAGTTTCAATAGAATGGCGGGTTTGCTATTCTACTGAAACCGTTAGCGGCTACAATTTCTCCTAAAATTGACACCAAGTGCAATGTGATGTAAGTCACCAAACGCTGCGTTTCATATCTCGGCGAATATTGGTAGTACTACTCAAACCTTTTGTGTTATTCGAAATGCTTTTTTTATGCTCTTCATTTCCCGAAAGATAAATTAGGGACCTAGGATCCATATAAAAAGTTACATTTATTATATTTTGACTTTTTTTTTTCGCTTTAAAACTTTTATTTCTTTTATTTGAATATGCATCTAGGACCATAGGCAGCTCGTAAAGGGGGGCTAGGGGGGAGACTGTACTGTCCCCTCACTACCAAAAGTAAAGGGGCCTTTTGCCCCCTTACTTTTTACGGTTAAAAAGTAATGATCTAGTAAAAATTAATTTTTTACTTCTGGGATAGATTAATTTCACCAAAATGAAAGCTGAAAATTCCAAAAATCCTTTTTTTCCCCATGTCATTTCATAAGAACGAACAAAATCAGCCAGCTTGTCAGATTTTTGAAGCCATATTCCGCATTTTTTAAACGTCATACTTAAAACAGCCAAAAAAGAAACTTCAGAGGTGCTGCCGTTTACCCCCTACATTTCTGTTGACCCCTCACTTTTTTAATGCACCAACCGCCTATATCTAGGACAAGATGCAAGATGTTGTGACTATCTAGGACCCTGTGTATATTCTATGAGAGTTTTTTTTTTTCAGTAAAATAATCTATATTTATATTCAGCACATTATATGACGATAAATTCAAGTGTTGAGTTTTCATTCTTTATCGACATTGTCTAAAAATCTTGTTGAATAAATGGAATTTGTTTCTGGGTAGAGAAGCATATCATGACAACCAAGGGCCGAATTCAAGTGAAACGCCATTGCTAACGCTTCGAGGTAATCGCAATTGCAATCGCTACTGGAAGTCGAATTACGATAGAATAGCATCTCGTAGCGATTGTAACATTTCACTTGAATCCAAATTTGGGAATTTGCGATTGCTTTGGTGAGTTGCGATCGTCCGTGTTTCACTTGAATCCCGTCCTAAACATACTCGAAACGTCGTCTGCTTTTCTTATCGATGATTTGCTGTGTAATCTTTTTTCTTGTAGATTTGACTTATTTTGGCCAGTTCTTTTTTCAATTTTGGCTTGTTTTGTTTGTATTTTATACTGATGTTTCATTTTCAAAGCATCAATCATTTTTAAAAAGTAATTTTTACTAAACTCTCCGTGTTTTTTAACCACTGAGTAGAATAACAACAAACTCTGCTAATATGCTTGTTTTTATAGGATTTGATTGTTCTTAATGCATTAAATATTCATAAACTTTGGAGTTATCGATCCTTCTTTCTTTTTTTTTTTTGTATTAGTACGGCAAGTTAGACGCGCATCAGTTTAAAATTCATTTTTACTTATTAAAAACGGATCCTAATTGTTAATGATCTTAATTTTAATGATGTATCTTCTTTAACCTTCGTTATGAAATCTTTCACAAGACTCAGAATGCATTTTACACTTAAAAAAAGGCTGAAAAATTAACTGCGCACTCGCAATGACATGTTACAGATACGGTAAATATGGAGTTGCTTGTCCACCAGGAACGGTTGCCAAGTTCCGTTGCTATGCTAAAAGCACGTGGCTACTACTGCCCTTAGTTTAAACTGTGACTGTAATCGCAAATTATTGTTTACACTTTTTCTTGAGGCCAGTTTGGATTTTTGACGATGTGACTTGATTTTTCATTGTATATTTTGAACGAATGGTTTGATTTTATGCTACAAGCACTTGTATTTTTTATTCCTTTTTCGGTATTATTTATTTTTATCTCATGGGCCGATCATCCAAAGATAAACGCGATGTTTATTACCGTCTTGCGAAAGAAGAGGGCTGGCGTGCTAGAAGCGCTTTTAAACTTCTCCAAATCAATGAAGAGTTCGAGATTTTTAAAGGTAAAAAATCTTTGATTCGTATATGCATAAGCCGTTCCTCAAAACAACCTTGACATCATAATATTTAATGGCGTGATGTTTTCGATTAATTGTCGTAAATTCCACGTTGCATTCCATATCAATATCGTTTTACTTATGCTTCTAATTCCTTTTACGTTTTTTGGAGCCCTTTTTCTGTTAAATGTTTATCTATTGTTGAAAAAAAGGACTGATAGGATGCAAAAATGTATCTAAATTTTTCAATAAATTGAAGCTTGAGGTTTAAATACGTTGGAAAAATTCTTGTTCTCTCAGTTCAGCTTGATGTTTGCGAAGTAGCATTTGAAATTTTAAATAAATAATACATTTTCTTTTGTTATCCCCCCCACCTCTCATTTTGTTTATCTATTATCTAGGAGTGAGAAAGATTACCCTTTTTTCTCTCCATTTCATCCTCCATGATTATTTTCATTTTGTATTAACTCCAGAGTAAGAATGAAAGTGATAACCCTTTTGGATGATAAATTTTTTGTTCTGCTGGTAACCTGAAGCATTATGATAGGAACAGAAATTAATTTGATGCGTTTATAACAGGGTTGAGCGTTTTAAATCATGATTTAAATCAGTTGAATTTTTTTAAAAAAACATTGATTTGTGATTTAAATCAGCTGATTTTTTTTTAAATCATTGATTTAAATCATGATTTTTAATTCAAAAGAATGAATTTGATAGATATGAAGTTCAGAGTATTTTTATTAGAAAAAACCAATTAACAAGCAAATATTAATTATAAATAATTTTTTAGACAAAAAAAGAATGATTCATGTTGTTTTTAAAAAACAATTTGAACCAAAGAAAAAAAAATCATGATATCAACAAAATTATAAAAAAATGCAAAGGATATATAAAACAAGCTGCTTCTGTTAAAAGTTAGTCACAATTTGGCTGTTAGGAGTTAAGATGATATTCATTTAAAAATACACTTGTTATACTATCCTCTCAACGTTTAAAAAAAAATAATAATATTCAGTCCCTGGTGAATTTTATTAAAGATTTGGAAGTCAAGATGCAGGTGTTTCTTTCTTTAATCATGGATTTTATTTTATGGATCTTTAAAAAAAGAGTTAAATAAATGAATTTGCTGTAGTTCAGGATGATCCATTGATTTTCCCTTGAGAGGAAAGTTTATGATCGCAATAAAGTGATTTTTTCTTTTCTCCTGTGGCCGATCATTAGTACTCAAATCTTCAGCTTTTTTTTCTCGATTTGAGAACATAGTCTAAACTAGGAGGATCCAAAAAAAAAAAAAAACTGCGATGTTCAATACTTTCTGTTTGCATTCCAGCGGATGAGCGGAGGGTTGCCGCTAGTGTGAACATGAAGCATTCTTTATATGATATAAATAATTAAAACTAGGAAAAATCCTTACGTAGTAAGTAATTATTTTTTACTTATTTATGATACTCTTATATTTTTAATTACATGTATTAAAAAAATTGGATTTAGATATTGAACTTGAAAAGTGAAATCTGTTAGTATCAAATACAGTCGAGTCTCCATATAAGGAAGTCGCAAGGGACCATTGAAAATGTTCGTTATATAGAAACTTCGCTATAAAGAAAATAGTAAATTTCTATGCTTAATTTTGCAATAGAGGATATACATATGTAAGTAGTACATTAGGTTAATTCTCACTTTACTATTTTTGGAATAAATGCATTTTAGCAAGAAATAAATACTGTGCATATTTTGAAGTTATAAATGTATTGCAGTAAATGAATTAAGAAATAAAACTAATTAAATTAATTTATTAACCTATTAAATTGTATCAGGAATGCTACTCGCATCTGTAGTATAATTGGTGAATTTTTGCAAATTTTTACATTAATAAATTAAAAGAATCAAATCTGAACTTGGTCGACGACACAAGTTTTACTTTGAAAATAGTCCGTGATTTTTTGCTGCACTTAGGAAACACTTTGCTCATAAAATTCTTCACACGTGTGAAGTGAGCCTTCACAAAAGCAGTAGAAGAAAGACTTCTATCTTCCAGAACATTTACACTTTCTCCCATAAAAACTTCGCAGTAGAGAAATTGGGCCATTTGATATTCGTTAAAGGGAGACAAATTTACATGCTCTTTTACTGAAATTTTCTGTGTCACAGAAAATGCTTCGTTATATAGAGAACTTCGCTAAATAGAGTGTACGTTATATGGAGACTCGACTGTATACTTTAAAAAAGGAAAAAAAATGCATAGAAATAGCTCTTTTTTAAAAAAATCAAAAAAATCCGGTTTAAATCAAATAAATCTGTTTTTTTTTTATTTTCTTAAAAAAGCATGATTTTTATCAACCCTGGTTTATAAATAATTTGATATTTTGTGATACCAAATATTAGTGAACTCAAAAAGTTAAAAAATAACACAGTTGTGTTTTTAAGTGCCTAAATTTTCAACTAGCTGTTGTTTTTCTTTTGATTTCTGTAGCTATTTCTGTTATAATAGGCTTAAATACTCAATTTTATTTTCCTTGTAATTAGGGTACCCAGTTATACTCAACTCCAAATCAGGACATTTTTCCAGAGTAGCATTTCTTACAAAAGCATTTATTTTTGAACAAAGTTCATGATTTAAACTTCTGATGTTAGATGAGATCTTAGTTAGCAAATTTTGGCCCCAAAATATTTTAATGCATTTTGCCACATGATAGAAAAACTTTTTTGTGAAATTTTTTCGCAAGCATGAACATTTCCTGGTTTACTCTGGTCGCCCATTGATTTCTATCTATAATTTTTACCCAGTACTAAATTACTGAAACCAACAAATTACAGAACATTTGTGCTCATGCATGCATAGTAGAATCTGTTTGAAAATAAAGTTTTAGAGTATAGTAGAAAAAATAGCAATTTAACATTTGTTCAGGCCTTCGTGTATCTCCACATTGTAAAAGTTTACATTTAACACCTCTTTCCCCGAGAACTTTTGCAAACATTCAATTAAAATAAGCTGTAGATTGTTACATTGATGGACATCTACAGAACTATTTTTAAACATAAAATAGCAAAACTATGATGTCTACTTAGAATTTTTTCCAGAATTACATGTTCGGAGAAGGGCAGAATGAGAAGTTTTCAATGGAGTGGATGCTCATATTTAAATGCATACACACACCTGTATGCTTACTGGTATATATGTGTACAGATTTACTTTTAATGCTTTATGGAGGAAGGCTATTACCGTCTTAATTACTCAGTGGTACTACAGCAAAGTCACCTTATTTTTGTGTTGGATGTAAAAAGTTGAAGGAGGACGGCTGAGGGCAACACTTTCAAGATTTACCCTGGCTCAGCAAAATCAGAGATCCGTCACTGCTCTTTCTTTGCCACTGGTTCAGGTTCAGATTATTGTAAGAGCTCTCAAAGCGGAGAAATGGAGTTGCAGATACGGAAGTAGATTTTACTACAAAATTCTTATTCATGCTTCAAGTTTTGTCTCTTTGTACGAAACGTCTTAATAAGTTCAAGTTTATTTTTTTAGTGGCTTTAATTGTTTATTTGAACGGTTTTCTTCTTTGACAATTTTTGCACTTTTGAGGGTTTTTTTTTTCTTATCTAATATTTGTTGTAGCTGTAATTTTGCGTCCATTATAAAGTTTTTTTGTTCAAATTATTTCTCAGTGATATAATATGTTCTTTTTTCATAGGTGACTTCAGTCTAATTTTCTGCATGTAATTTTTAAATGTGGGAGCATATTATTATTACTATGTATTTTTTCCTTTGAGTTATTAATTCATTTTAAACTTGTTTTAAGGTGTGACAAAAGTGGTAGATTTATGTGCTGCTCCTGGAAGCTGGAGTCAAGTCCTATCAAGAAAACTTAGGTATATGCCATAAGTTTTTACAAATAAAGCTAACCATTCTAACCTATTAATCTTTTCATTTTAGGCATTCTGTATTGCATATTTTATCTTGGCTAAACTTGGGCCAACATCTATTTTAGTTACAATGCCTATGTGTGAGAAAAATAATCAACAAAAAAATTTAATCGTAAACCTTTTTCTGATTTTTTTTTTTTAATATAATTTTTGTTAAACAGTTTTTCTTTTGTTCTCAGGATGTTGTATTTTTGTTACTGTATTAGTTCCTTAAAATGTTGTGAAAATTGTAATGAAATAAGAAATCACTTCAAGCATGTTAGAGAAGCAAAATTATAAGTAGCTTACCCATTTCCATTCATCATTCAATTGTGAGGATTTGAGTGCTTGTTTGCCTGATATTGTGTACTAATGAGAAAGTAGTTGGAAATATCTTTTAACCAAAAGATGACTCAGCAAATGTGCAACTCAATTACAGCGTAACTTTTATTTGTACATAAGGTGGCACCAAAAAAGTAAATAAGTAAATGGAAAATACTATGTTTTCACTATCTAAGAGTTTAAATATGTATAATTTTGAGTACTTATTTATTTATTTTTGAAACTGCTTTTAGCATTAAAATTTTTTGTAAAATAATGTTTTTTACATGATGGCATAGTGTGTTATTTTTCTTCTCCCATTGCCCCTTGCTTCTAAGACAATTAGGTCATTCAAAGTAAAAAAATATGTTAAGGAAACAAAAATTAAATTTAGGTATAAAATTATTTGGACTTAATTTTTCGCAATTTGATTAGATAAATATTTAACAGCTTGCATACGACGGAACCTTGACATTTTTTGCCATTGTAAAGAAAATGTTACTCTTCTTCTAAGAGGTGTGATTTAAAATAAAACTAGATATTTAAAATATTCCTTCTGTTCTATATTCTTATTTTCCAACATACTTTATAGAACCATTTTTCAGAGCATAATTAATTACATATGTGTTTTATTTTCTCTGTTTTTGCATTTGATTTAAAATCTTTCATGTTCATTTAAGGGCAGGACAATTGATTGCTAGCTCGCAGTTAATAAAAATGAAATGAGTAAACAAAAAAAACCTCTTGCATCTCTTTGAATTAAGCAGTTAACTTACTTATTGAAAATAGCTGTATATTTGATTTTTAGCGTTTCCCTGAGACATTTTTATTAGGGTACTGTGCCAAGCCCTTTTTAGGTAATGTTCCATGCACCCTGCCCTCCTTTTTTGAATTGCACAATGTTCGCTCCTTGATCTTTTTGAAGTTGTAACAAAACATTAATAAAACTTTAACATCACAAAAATAAACTTTTTCTGAGAAAAAGTTAAGATTCAAGTAAGGCCTTGTAATATTACTCTCATATTTCCCTTATAATTTATCCCTCTGAATTTTATAAATTTTTAGCACCATCTTTTAAACTGGACATTGAATTTTTTTAATGAATCATTTTTAACTGCTTACAGTAATTTTTATCAAGAAAGTAAGAACTATTGAAAAATACTTGAGTTTTGCATGCTTAGTATAGTTACAAAGGGCACCTTTTTTCTACAAAAAATCTTTTTAAAAGTACCCTTTAAATTGAGTTAAAGTTCCCTTTTATCTGGAAGCACTCTGCCCCTTTTTTTGGTCTGGGGAAAACACTAATTTTTGTTTATGTCTGTAAAACCAAGATCTTTATTGGTTTAAAATCATTATTTATGAGCAAAGTCCCTTATTACTTCTGTTCATCACCTGACATTAAGCTTTAATATTGTTTACCAAAAATACACATGAACATCCTCTTTTCTAGGGGCAATGCTGAAAATCCGGAAGATGTAAAAATAGTTGCTGTCGATTTACAGGCGATGGCCCCATTACCTGGTGTGATTCAAATTCAAGGAGACATAACAAAAGTAATATTTCTACTCTTTTATTTAAAAATATGTTCTTTAACTCGGGAGAACTCTCGCCGTTATTTGTCACACGAGGTTTATTTGGTTTACATTAGAAGAACAGCTTCATATCCTAAAGATCACAAAGACTTTATTTATTAATTGTTGCGTATTTCCATTTGTATCTAATTTCATGATGATTAATTTAATAATCAAGAGTAAAAACTGATAATTTCATTTCCTCATAAATAAGCACTTTTTATTTCAGAAATTTTGTTTGAAAATCTTTAACTGTTGATAAATTATACTTAAATAGACTTTGGCTTTAATAAATAATCAGAGAAATAAAGTATTATGATAATTAAGACATAGTTAATTATAAATAATCAAAAATAAATATTGCAAATTAATTTTCTCACAACGAGCTTACTACAATAAAAAAATTAAGATAAAATTGAAATCAATCATTTATTCTTAAGCACAAAGCATTTTGCAGTATCGAAAAATGAATCACAAGTCTGATGTACATCACATAGCTTTAAAATTCAAAAGATCCACATTTATATTGTTTAAATATTTAATTACAGATCATGTAATAATTTTCATAATATATCAGTGAGAACTCTTTTGCAAATAGAAAAAATAAGCTTTTAGAAAATCATTGCTTTTCATTGTCAACATATTTTCTCTTTGTTCAATGTGTTAAGAAACAGAATTTATTTATTTTTTTAAAAAGTAATGATAATTAAAAGCCTTGAATAAAAAGACGAGTTCTGAATTTTTTTTCCAAAACTAATGTATCCCTTATTTTTGACAGTACAAATTCAAACAATTAAATATTCTTTTGGCACATTACACTGATAAAGACTTTTTCATAATAATTAATGTTAATTGATTCTTACACAATTTGTACGGGGGATTTCTTTTAATATATTGGGACCAAAAATGTACTTTGAAAGGTGAAAGTTAGGTATTGAATTTTGCTAGAAAAGTATAGAGTTTCAGGGATATTTTCTGTTTTCAAAATTTGATACATCTTTTGTTCTTGATCCAACTGTATTATAGATAAAGCACATGTCGCTGCTTGAAATGAACAGTGACATATCTGCAAAAATCGATTTTTTTTTATTACAACAAAAAATTCTTTTTTTTTACTCTTTCTTGTGGTAATATCGGCATATTTCTAGTTTCAAAATATCACGCAGCAATCGCTAGTGTCGTTGTGCATAGTTGGTATTTTGGTGCTCTTCTACTAGTAAACAACGACACAACCGCCATTGCGTCAGTTCTGAAGAAGTGCTTGGAGGAGGAACAACTGTGTCTCTGTAAGTTGATTCGGCATAAGTACTAGGGTGGAGCGAAAAAAACAAAGTTTTTATTTTCGAATCGTAATAGTGCGGAAAAGTTGCGATTGGTGAAGAGTTACAAAACAAAACAAAAATTTTTGAAATCGGATAATATCTTCCGTTCCCGCAACGAGCCTGAAATTTTGAAAAAATGAAAATTTTCATGTGTTTTTAGCGATTTTTTAAAATTTTTGTTTTAATGTTTTATTTTAATGCTCTTGGACGGAAAAGTTACGTTTGGTGAAGCCTTCTGAAATTTTGAAAAATATATTGAAATCGAATAATACCTTCTGATCCAGGAACAAGCCAGAAAAACCAAAAAATTATAAAATTTCAGCTTTTTTTGGGGTGATGAAAAAAAATTAAAAAAAAATATGTTCTCATTTTTTTTTCTTTTTTACCCGGTATCATAGCGTAAAGCCTTTTAAAAAGCACTATATTACTCTTAAACATTAATTTTTTTCTTGATTTTTCAGGTATCTTCTAAACATGCAAAACTACCATTTTTTACAACAATGAAACATTTTCAAATAATCGAAAGTTATAAAATATTTTCCAAAATTTCTACAATCCAGTACAAAAATCCACTAAATAAAACACCCACTCCTAAAATAAACGCTAATTTTAATCACTAAACTATAAACAATTTTAATACCTAACTAATTATATACAGTTTCTTAATCCCCTTTTGTAGTCTGTGCCTTCTATAATTATGTTACCTAACTTAACTGACTACCCACAGAATCCTTTAACATTAATTTAATTAGAAACTTATTTTAAAATTAAAACTTCTTTAAAATTAAACCTAGTTAGGTTAGGTAGTGTATAGAATGAGACTGCAAAATGCAATTAAATATTCAGAAACTAACATATAATGAGGTAGGTATTAAAATAGTTTATCGTTTAGGGATAAAAAATATTGTTCATCTTATGAGTGAGTGTTTTGTTCAATGGATTTTTGTACTGAAAAAGTTAAACAAATTTAATAATTAGGTATGGGTATGAAGTTGTATGTAAATATTATGTATTATTTTTTTCTGTTTAGCTCCCAGTTGTTTTTTAATGGCGGTTTTGTTTTTAATACGCTTTTACTAGTTTCACATGTGGGTTTGTCAGTATGTATGTAACTCTGAATAAAAGATAAAATTCACGTTCTTTAAAAATATAAAAGTGATATATTTAATACTATTGTTAATACTAAAGGCTAAACTATATTATTACATGTTGATGTTATTGAATGCTATTATTAGTACTAAAGGCTAAACTATATTACATGTTGATGTATTATAAGGTGCATGTAAACTTATAATTTGAAATGGTTTAAAGCTTTATAGTTTGATTAACTCTAAAAGCGTATTTTTTAGTTTTTTAAACTTAAATTTAATTATTTATTTTAAAATAATTTTGTGTATGAAAAATTAGAAATCAACAAAATCTAAAATTTGTTTTGTCTTCTACACTAATACATTCCTTATATTTATGGCTTTCATATGAAATGTGTTCCAAAATCATCACCGAGATGCTTATAGTAACCTTTTAAGCACAAGTTTCTCTGCAATCGTGTTTCAAATGTTCAATTGTCATGATAACATGTTTTAAACATTTTTTGCATAAGGCTAATAGGGGTGTGTGGGGCAGTAGTGCCCTCTCCTTGTCAAATGCTTTCCAATCCTTAATTTTTGTTACACCTTGCCCCACTTTGCCTGGGACTGTGTTACTGTAGGCACCAAGATAACCTTAAAGCAAACTAAAAGCAACTAAAAAGCAAAAAATAATAGATAACATTTACATAAAATTTTTTACCCATACCTAATTATTAAATTTGTTTAACTTTTTCAGTACAAAAATCCATTGAACAAAACACTCACTCATAAGATGAACAATATTTTTTATCCCTAAACGATAAACTATTTTAATACCTACCTCATTATATGTTAGTTTCTGAATTTTTAATTGCATTTTGCAGTCTCATTCTATACACTACCTAACCTAACTAGGTTTAATTTTAAAGAAGTTTTAATTTTAAAATTAGTTTCTAATTAAATTAATGTTAAAGGATTCTGTGGGTAGTCAGTTAAGTTAGGTAACATAATTATAGAAGGCACAGACTACAAAAGGGGATTAAGAAACTGTATATAATTAGTTAGGTATTAAAATTGTTTATAGTTTAGTGATTAAAATTAGCGTTTATTTTAGGAGTGGGTGTTTTATTTAGTGGATTTTTGTACTGGATTGCAGAAATTTTGGAAAATATTTTATAACTTTCGATTATTTGAAAATGTTTCATTGTTGTAAAAAATGGTAGTTTTGCATGTTTAGAAGATACCTGAAAAATCAAGAAAAAAATTAATGTTTAAGAGTAATATAGTGCTTTTTAAAAGGCTTTACGCTATGATACCGGGTAAAAAATAAAGAAAAAAAAATAAGAACATATTTTTTTTTAATTTTTTTTCATCACCCCAAAAAAAGCTGAAATTTTATAATTTTTTGGTTTTTCTGGCTTGTTCCTGGATCAGAAGGTATTATTCGATTTCAATATATTTTTCAAAATTTCAGAAGGCTTCACCAAACGTAACTTTTCTGTCCAAGAGCATTAAAATAAAACATTAAAACAAAAATTAAAAAAAATCGCTAAAAACACATGAAAATTTTCATTTTTTCAAAATTTCAGGCTCGTTGCGGAACTGGAAGATATTATCCGATTTCAAAAATTTTTGTTTTGTTTTATTACTCTTCACCAATCGCAACTTTTCCGCACTATTACGATTCGAAAATAAAAACTTTGTTTTTTTCGCTCCAACCTAATAAGTACCCTTAATACTATTTTACTTCTATGTTTCACTATGTATTATGAAAATAAAATCAGCATTTCGGCTGATGTGCCGGTGTTACATTGAGTAATATAATTCAACTTCGCAGAGATGGCCTATGACTCCTCCTTTTTTCAGGATTGTCCATTTTTAGGAAGGGGTGATACGCAGATGAAAATTGAGGAATGGGATTCCCAATTGATGGGGGAATTTGAATGGGTAGAAATTCCACCTATTTTAAGGAATGGACTCGTTTTTCCATTTGATTGACACCGGCCATCTCGTCGCGGTTGAATTATACTTACGTGACAACGGCATATCTTCATTTCTTTCTTAAATAGTAATATTTTAGGCATTTTTTCTTTGCCTGTATAAGTAGTTCAGTAAAAAACAATTATTTTACCACCAAAATATTTCGCTGTAGCTAATAATATATTCGGGAATAATTTATTTGATTGTGCAAAAACTTTGAAACACTCTCCTGAAAAGTAGTGCTTTGCAAATATGCCACTGTTCATTTCAAGCAGCGATATGACAAAAAGTGTGCTGTTATTTGAGCCGAATTATTCCTAATCTAAATGCTCTTGGTCTTTAGTTATTTTTTTCTCTTGTCATTGAAATATTTGCCAGAGCATTGAAAGAAGGGTGTGCACTGCAAACAAGTGTTTACGGTATTCTTAGACACTTGTGATTTTCAACCTTGTGCTATTTATTACTCTTATTTTTATGCACAAATGTATTTATTTGTTTCATTACATACACGTGTTTTAACGTTACAAGGTACTCTTTTCTCTATGCAAAGAATGCTGGATTGTCCCACAATACTCAAATGGCAGGAATTTAATGGTTTCAATCAGCTGCTGTATGAATCTGTGTCTTGAAGATAGTTTTGTAATATCCCAACTAGATTGTTTATTATCATTCTATTATAACCAAGAAATTGCTGGTCAGAGATCTAGTATTTTTATGGGGTGTGTAACATTTTGAAAACTGTTTGCTAGTCTAATTAAACAGAGGAGGCAAGTTATTTTCTTGCATTTTATTGTTTCTGCTATTTACAGCTATCTTACAAAATAGTACAAGTTAAAATATTTAGGACTCCATGTGAAAACATTGTCCGTGCTTTACTCTCGCAAGATCTCTTCTCCCTGCCGATCCCCCAGTTTCGGTATAAAGGGGAGCTTTTTCGTAGGAGATATCTAAGCTTGATTGCATGAACTCAGACAGTGCTGACAAATGTCAAAAGTTATGACTTTTCCTTTGTCAGGGAGTTCTCAGTTGTGATGTAAATGCTCGAATTTTTGTTCAAGAATAGTGTCACAGATATCATTTTTCACCAAACAAGGATCGTCGCTGGCCACAACAAATGCAAAAATTTTGCCTAAGTAAAAAAAAAACACATTGTTGGATTTTGTGGAAAATAAAGACTTGTAGACTATTTGCGTGCTTTCCCAAGAGTCCCCTGTCACTACTGTTAACAGCATTTTTCAGACACAAAACAGCATTTTTTTGTGTGAATGTCTCAATGCATAAGGTTGGCGGCCAAAAGAATTTCCGGATAGCGTCAGGCTTTGATTTCAAAATGAAGACATGTGAAAATGGCACACCAGTATTGGTGGCATTCTAGTCGACTCCAGTCTGATATTGCTAAGTTGTTACCATTGGTTTCCAGAACTTTGGCAAGAGACAAACAGCCTGCTAAAAAGCAGTCACAATTAACTTGGCAAGCAGACGCAGTAGTATGACTGGCTCGGAAATCTCATAGAAAATTCATACCTCTCAAGTACGATAATTGAGACAGCTTATATTGGCATGCATAAAGTTGGGAAAATTTTACAGTTGTGAATAGCTCAATTACAATACATGATATTTCATTTATAAATATTTGTGTATCTCTATGACATTTGATGCTAATAATTCATTCAGATACATATGTTTTGTGCTCAAAAAATACTTTTTGTTTTAAATTATTGGAACATGCTATGAGTTGAATCCATTTATCTATCTCAACATGGCATTGAATTTCTTCTCCCTTTTCTCAATAGGTTTTGAAACTTGAATTTTACTAAGACCTCAGGATATTGTGTGTCAAGTCATTTGCTGGTTTGATGTGGAAGATACTGTTTTGTAATTTTGAAAGTAGCCATGTTTCATCTAAATTACCAACACAAGTAGTCCGAAAGTTTGCAGTCAAAATGTGCTTGGAATAACAAGTTTTGTTCTGTGTGTGTCTTAGAGAGAAGAGAAATCAAGTTATTTCATCAATCTGAAATATGTTTGAGTGTGTAGCTTTTTTTGCTTACAAGCAGGTTCCAAGTAACATGCTCAATATGATAGCTTTTAATCAAAATACTGTTGATTGAACTAGTTCTGTGCATGAAAAGTGAATTGAGCAATGTGCTTGATACAGTGTTGAGCAATTACTGTATTCTTGTTGAAAGCACGGTTTTTAGTCAAAACTAACTACAAAACAAATACTTCAGATTTAAAAAATGTTTTGCTTTTATGTGGACGAGTGTCACTGAAATATTCAGTTCTGATTACTAGTGAGTATTTAGATGATCTTTGGAAAAATTTTAAGCTTTTGAACTTAGACTTTTAAAGAGATATTTGCTTTTCGTTTAACAATGAGCGCACACGTGGCCAAATGGAACGGAGTGTTGTCGTATACTTTGAAAAAACAGACTAAGAAAACCTATGCGTGTGAGCAGTGCGAAAGTTGCTTTGATAACTTAAGCTCATTACGATCTCATTTACGGTGGCATACACCTGACAGACGTTACTCTTGTGAGCAATGTAAACAGGCATTCGCTTTCAGTTCAGGTCTTTCCGTTCATTTAAGGATCCATAGAAACAAGCAACCCAATTCGGATTTAAGCGGTGCCGAATCCTTTGAAGAAGAAACGTGTAGTGCTATGCGAGAAAAACATCAATGTGACTTATGTAAAAAGACATTGTCTTCAAAACTAGAACTAAGAAAGCATCTAAAGAGACATCAAGGACTAAAACCCTACTCTTGCGACCAGTGCGAAAAATCTTTCTCCGATAAACGAGGCCTGCAGGCGCATCTGAGGTTTCATACGGGCGAGAGGCCTTACGTCTGCGAACATTGTAAAAAAACATTTACTAGAAAAAACCTGTTGAATTTGCATCTGAGACTGCACACCGGAGAGCGGCCTTATTGTTGTAACATATGCGCGAAGACCTTTGTTTGTTATACAGCTCTGAATAGCCATTTGAAATCACACTCCGGTGTAAGGCCCTATTCTTGCGATTATTGCAGTAAGTCGTTCGTGGAAAGGGGAACTTTGGTTGTGCATTTACGGACGCATACAGGAGAGAGACCTTATTCTTGTACGTTTTGTGAAAAGACGTTTGTTCAGACTTCGAGCCTGAAGACGCATTTGCGCACGCATACAGGGGAAAAGCCTTTCTCTTGCGAACTTTGCGGGATGACGTTTTCTTCCAAACGTGCTATTGAATCACACACTAGGATGAAGCATAATGGGGAGCCTCTTTCGTGTGAGATATGTAAGAAGGAGTTCTCAAGCACGATATATCTTATTAAACACGCAAAGACTCACTGTGCATAGAGTATTTTTAATACCTTTTTAAGCAGAGACTGATTACGAAAAAAAGAAAAGAAAAAAGGGTGCCTCCGAGAAGTTATTTCAGAGAAAATGTTCGCCTTTGAGATTTGTATAAAGTTCCTTTCCTGCAAAAGCCTGTTTCTTTAAAAAATACATTCTGGGGAAGTTATTTAAGAAAAGATTTGTGATTTGTGCCAGATAATATTTTACAAAAAGGATATTTTCAGCATGCTTGAAAAAGATATAGGACAAGGTGAATTTACTCCTCTTTATTTCCAAAGAAACATACTTTGACATCAGCTGTGGTTGAGCTGAAAAAGTATAGTTGTTGAGTGTTGTGTGTAATCTCCTTGTTGCTTTGTAATTTTTTTTTTTTTTTTTTGAAAGAAAGGGAAAACATTTTCAACAAAAAAAAAGAAGGAAATTGGGAAATTCTTTGTGATTCAAACTAACAGAAAAATTAAAGTTACAAGTCAAGTAAAGAAGAACAAAAAATATTTTAAAGACTTCCTTGAAACTGATGACTTAATTAATTAAACGTTAAATTAATCGTTATTGACAAACTTTGGAAAGTTAGTGGAATTATTCCGAATGAATTGATAGTGAAATCTTTCATGCAATATGATCTTTTAAATGAAGGAAGTTGCCATAGTTTATTCACTCTATTAATGAAACTTATTACGATAACACTTTTGATGTTATTTTTGGTTGTATTAAAACTGAGTCAGGTTTGACTGATATACAAAATGGAAAAGAGGAATTAGATGAATAATTTTTACAACATTTTTTGACAGACTGAAAAATATATTATAGTTGCATAGTCTAGATTGAAAATATTTAAACAAAAAGCGAGATAAAATTATTATGTGTTTACTATTAAGGATGTCACAATGTCACTCATTGATTGATTCAGGAGCATTCATGGTAATTGAGAATGATTCATAATTTGCTTTATAATTTTTTTTTTCTGAGGTGAAGTTATTCTTATGCATTAAACTTTTAACTGTCATTCCCGAGACTATTTCGTGCACAGCACTGATGTTCCAAAATGAGTATTACTCAGGATAATTTTTTGTCATCTCTCAAGATATATTCGGGTTTAACAGTACGATGCACTAAGCAAGAATTTGCCCCGAGTAATGCTCCGGCATGACATTTACAAATATCTGTGCTGTGCCCGAGATAATCTTGGGCATGACAGTTAAAAGATTAATTAGCTATATTAAAATTTTAATGAATTTGCAAAATGTTTTTATGTTAGGACCAGAAATGTTTGCTTCATTTTAATTCAAGTTTTATAAAATAACTAGTTGTTAGTTGATTTTCTTGAAAGAATTGTAAAAATAGTATTGTTAATTTTTTTACAAAAATCAAGCATTATGCTTTATTAATATTAATCCGTAGATCTCACATAATGACTGAAGTTAAACATTTACTTACAATGCTAAATTGTAGATAATTTTACAACTTTGTTTTTTCCGGCATTTTAGAAAATACCAGACCATTGTTATTGAAAACCTTGTCCTACAATCCAATTGTATTTGGGAATTATAATAACATATCTGTGTGTACTGTAAAATCACAAAAGTAAGTTTCAAACACACTGGGGCCAAAGTGTCTGTGTCTGTATCAACCCTTGTATGCAAATCATAAAGATACTATAAGTGCAGGATAATTATCTTTCTTTTGATTATGAAGCATATCTATTTGTTAATGGCAGTATATTAAATTATATATTTAGAGCTTTTAGTATACTTGTACTTAAAACTGACTCAGCTGTTTATTAATAATATATTCTACATACTGTCGGCCTGCTTAAACGGGTAACGGATAAACGAATACCCGGCATATACGAATAAAATATCCAGTAACCGAATGTTTTCCATTCCATAGATGCAATGTTAAAAATCCCCGCTTAAACAAATACTCCGCTTAATTGAATAACATTTCTTGGAACCGACAGTATTTGTTTAAGCGTGGCCGACAGTATTATGTTCAAAATTCGTGATATAATCTATATGACACCAAAAAAATCTAACTTATTGGGGTTTCCATTTAAATGGATTAACTTTTGCAATAGTTTTCAACTGCTTTCATATTTATCTCTCTGCTTTCCAATTGAGGATTATACTAAACATCTTATCTACCTGAAAAATTTTAGTTATTTCTAATCATAGCTTTTTTTTCCCAGTTGTCTTTATGCAGGGTTTGTCTTTGTCCAAAGCTTTCAATCATAATCATAATAATGGAACCCGAGATTCGCTAATGTATATCACTATATATATATCATGATGTGTATATCCGATATTTATCTTAAAAATGTCTTGTTATGTTTTATATTTATTTTTTGAACTATGATATGATGCAGTATAAAAGTTACATTAGTCATTAATATTATTCATTTAGCATTAAAAATAACCAAAAGTAATGTACAACATTCATGTGATGTATTAATACATCATTAATGTTAGGAAGTATTGTAATTTTCCTTTCTTGTTTCATATTCATTAAATTATTAGTAATGTGACAATTTTAATCTAGATTGAAAGTGCCTATATAAATATTAAATGTTAATCTGAAAAAAAAGGAGTTTCTTGTGACTGTAACTAGTGAAAATAAAAAGTTAAACTTATTTACCATAAATATGTCGTCATAAGAAAGAACCCTATCTCCTAAGGGAAAATAATGTTATGAAAAACTAGAAGACAAGTTTTTAACCTTCAGAAATGCTACTATATATTTTTTTTAATGTTGCTAATAAATAGAACCCTGCAGGGACAAAATTTTTAATTTCTTTCGTAACTAATATATTTGAATGAGCAACAAAAAATCTGAAAAAATGAATTGCAGCAAAATTTGGATTTAGGGCCTTTTAAAATATGACAGCAGAAATAACACGACTCTGCAGCATTTTCTCTTGTGTGTGCCATATGATTCATTTCAATTTTTCAGCTATTAGCTTGTTAGCAATTCTTTGTTATAAAACATTTACTTAGTATGTGAAACATGTATCCATTTTTATTGAATTTTCAGCCATTCTTGTGATTTTAAATATGACAATGATATTAAATTTGATTTTAATGTTTTGAAATTCAAAATAAATATGTAATGAAATTGCTTACACATTATTTGTATAATTTTTACAAAAGAAAATAAAACTTTTACCTTATTATTCCATTCCTTAGTCACCCCTGTCTCCCATGCAACTGAAGTTGCAAAAAATAAATTACACTAGACCTACAGATTTATTTATTTTTTTTGCCAAAAAAAAAATAAATAAATAAATAAAATAATAATTTTTGCCTGCTTTTCCAAAAACATTGATTGAAGAGAGTCTTGAACATATGTCCTGACGTACCTCTGAATGGTAATGGATTGTGACATTATTTCTGAAATTAAAGTAGTATTATTTTTCAGATTTCGACTGCAGAGGAGATAATCAGCCACTTCGAGGGCGAATGTGCTGACCTCGTGGTGTGCGATGGTGCTCCAGATGGTAAGAAAGTAAAATATAATAAAATATTCTTTTACAAAATTAACCAATGAACTGTGATAGCCACACACCACCATTTGAATCTCTGGTGACATATATTTATGCATTTCTGTCATTGCATAGTTCTGCCGTGCTAAGCACAAAAGTGCTATCTGCAGTCCAACTCAAACTTAGATGTAACTCCTTAAAGTTTTGAGCCATCATGTATTTGATTCAGATGAAACTTTTTCAGAATTTTTTCAAAAGTATTTCCCGTTCTCAAATGACCATATAATTTTGTATGTAGGTAAAATACGTTACAAATAGCCACTTGGTGGCGAAAACTCAATTTTGTTAAAAAGTGCAGATACGACTATTGTGCTTAGCATGACAGAGTTGTCAATATAAAGCTAGTTATCTTTTTTACTTTTGTTTATTTATTTATTTTATTTTATTTTATTTATTTATTTATTTTATTTTTTTTTTTTTGCATGCACTGAACAAGTCACGAAAAGCGTTCTTCATTCATGTTACATGCTATAAACATTATATTGCAGTAATGGTTTTTAAATGTAAACCACTGAATGGTTTTTTAAACTCTATGTCTGTTGTCGTTTCATTTTCTGTCATACACATTAGTTCTTAAAGTGAAATCTCCGGGTGGAGGGACAAACTTTCTTACTAATTCTATTTTTGTTAATCATGTACGCTTGTTGAATTCTTTTAAAATTTTAATTTTAAAAGCTCCGTACTTCCGGTACACTTTAAGATTTTACGCAAAACAGAATGAACTATTGACAATTGTTGGTATTCAAAACCAGAACAACAGCGACAGTTTTACGGAGTGCTTTATTGAAGCTGTTACCACTCCATAAAACTCACTAAAAAAAGAAACCCTAAAGTCCCCCTAAAACCCTTTTTTTTCTTCAAATTTCAATGAAGCGAGAATATGTTTTTAATTTACTTTCTTGTGAAATTTTCTGAAAAGTATGAAATTTTTTAAAATATTTTCTTAAAATGTAGTTATGAGAAAATGTAAGTCAGCAATAAATGAAAAATGCAAAGTATGGTTATCCCTTCCTGCCTAATAACTTTAAAACCGATAGTCTTATTTGAATCAAATTGTTTTTATGCTTGCAGGATTTCAGCCATAGTACTTCATTCCCATGTTTCTTTTTTGAATGGAACAACTTTTTGTTTAAATTTGAAAAATTAAAAAAACAAGTTAACATTAGAACCTACGGAGAAATTTGAATCCTAAACAAATCCTCTTTAGTGGATTTGCTTTGAACAAATTTTATCGAGAAGATTTTTTCACGTAGAAAAATTGTTCAGTAATGTTTTTTTTTAGTTTCAAAATTTTTATAGAGCCTTTGGGAGAAATTCAACGATCTCCCAAAATTATGGGTGAAATCAATTAATTTAACTCATTAAAATGTTATGAAATGATAATGCATAGCTAACTGCAATTTTTTAATGCTAACTCTGACTCTTCTGCGGTGCGATATTACTATCACACTAGAGTAAAGTTATCCTTCAATATCATACTGATGTAATTAAGCAGTATCAGAATTTGTGTTCCTTTTTTTTTCATCTTTGATTTACACAAAGATCATATTGAAACCATAGTGAAAAAATTAAACTTTATTGAGGGTTAACGGAAAATATTTCAAACTCAAAAATTTTGATGTTGTAAATTAGGAGTGCACAACCTTTTTCAGTGAAGGGCCGCATACGTAACAGGAGTTCTAGTGGAGGGCCACATGTAAGCTCATCATTTCAAAGGCTCATGAAGCGTAATTGCTCCCCCCCCCCCCTGTCTCCCAGGCTTTGAGAAATTGTCGCTTAAAATTGTAATAAAATTTGCATTGAGTATATATCCTTTGCCCCCTGGAAAATTTAAAACATGATGGGCATGGCAACATGCACCATTACTTTGCTGATGTTAACAAATGTAAGAAAAATTTACACATATAATTGAAGCATTAAACCATTTCACTAAATGACTTCTTGGGAAAAAATAATAACTTTATTAAAGCATAAAACTGTAAAATATTGCATATAGATGATTCAGAGTAAAAAGGTAAACCTTTTTCAGTGAAGAAAATTTTTAGAGCTTTTGATGCTAAGCAGCCTTTTTTATGACAGCTGCTTAACCATCAGAGGCTGAAATCTTTGCATGGTTTTTTGAAAAAGTGGTTACATGCATGCAATATTTTTTGCGATTTTGTGAACAATGTTGAACGTTATCAACTGTTAAAACTTAAGAAATTAAACATTTTATTCAGAAATACAAAGCAATATGTAATTCTAGCAAAATAAGATCCAAAAAGTACTGTTCGCAAAACTGCCAACAGTCTAAAAGCAACTAAGCCACAGTGAAAAGACAAAATTCCATCATTAGCTAGATGTTATATGAATGTTAAACAAAATTACGTGTTAACAAAAAAGTAATCATGATACCAAAATTTATAAAGATTATACAAGTAAAAATTCAGGGAAATGCCATGAAATAAAAATCTGCAATTGGATGGTTCAGACTGAAATTTATCTACCAATTTTGATTTATGGATTCATGATTAAAAGTTGAAATTCTCAACATT
Organism: Uloborus plumipes; assembly: GCA_038373865.1. NCBI lineage: Eukaryota > Metazoa > Arthropoda > Arachnida > Araneae > Uloboridae > Uloborus > Uloborus plumipes. The sequence goes on from JAXGGA010002250.1 coordinate 114,324, forward strand.
CTTGCATTTTCTTCAATATAAGCAATCAGGAGGTACAGATTTTATAACTTAAAAAGCCCAACTACTAGAACTATTAGAAACTTGATTCGCATTTGCGAGAGGTCAGCAAGGCAATCAACTCGTTCTCTCTCTTTCAAGAATTTCGCTACCAAGAACTCCAAATAATTTAATTTTTCCGTTTTTAAGATTGAAAAATATCCATTGGACATGTGGCGAGTGCAAAAATAAAAAAATGGCAGTTGAAAAAAAATCGTATTTATTTTGAAAAATACGTTTGTATCTTTGTTCAAAATGATTTGCACTACTCCAAAAATGAGAAGAAATATCGTAACCAGAAAGTCGATGCAAAAAGGTTGCGAAAAATTACAGGAAAAACCCTAAAACTACGCTTTACACGTGAAATCGAAAAAAAAAAAAAAACACACACACACAAAAATATGCCAAAATTGCAAAGCATTTAACAAATTAGTAGGATTTTTAACATTTAAGTAGGAAACATAGGCTTTGAGCAATGAAATATTAAAAAATATATAGCATTTTTTTAAATAGCGTTTTTTTTTTTTTTTTTTTTCATGTCGTGGTAGTTACTATAACAATCATTAGGTTTTCTGAATCAGTGCTCAGTAAGCTATAAAACTCTGCTGCCCACTGTTTAGTAATTGAAAATTAAACCTTCTCTACAAAGCCCCCATCCCCTTTTCCCTACAAAGTCTTGAAATCCTTCTTCAAACGAATTTTGGAACGTTTTTATTTAATGTTTGACATAAAACCTTGTCAGGAGAACTTTCTTTTACTTTTTCTATACCCGTCTGAACTAAAAAAAAAAAAACATTTTCATTTTTCAACACAAAAAAAAAAAAATGCACTCGCGGGCCGCACATCGCTACGCAACGGGCCGCAGGTTGTGCACCCCTATTATAAATTTATTTTTTTGTATTTAGCAGCTACTTTCAAATTAAAAGCTTATCATAAAAAAAATTATTTTGCGTATCACATTCTTAGGATAAAACTTTATTTGTTGAGGGTGAATAGAATCTGTAAAAATGACTTATAAAAAAATTTAGATTTAACACTCTTTAAATTATAAAAGCAGAGTCACATTAAATCCACAGTGAAAAGATTGGACTTTACCTATGATTAATATTTTACACTCAAAAGTTTTTATGTTGAAAATTGATTCCTTATATTTCAAAATTATCTTTAAATTAAATGCTTGTTATTATTATTTTACATGCCACATTCACAATGAAACTTTACTTCTTGAGTGTGACTTAAAATACATTTTACATGCTTGGCGATTTCAAAGTATTTGATTCAATTTGCAGCTATTGTTGAGAGTTTAAAAAATAAATTTTAAGCAACAAATTTTGAAAAATTTTCTCATGTAAAATTTTTGAAATGGTCGCTGTGTTTTTAATTAGCGTATTGTATTTTACAGTTACTGGATTGCATGATCTTGATGAATACATCCAAGCACAACTGTTATTAGCAGTAAGTAGTTGAATGGGATTTTGTAGAGAAATTATTTTTAGTTTTTTTTTAACCTTCTGAATTTTTAAAAGGTCAATTTTAAAGACATTTTTTTGTGTATGTCATACCTGTCAAGTGGGTGAAAATCCTTTTGATAATTAATGTAATTGGTAGTGTTCAAGTGTTGACTATCTTGTGATGACATAATGATGCCGAAAATTGCAAAATATTCAATTTGTATCTAAATTATCACTATTTTTGATAGTTTATTCTTCAATGAAAAATAACAATTGATTACCACTTCCCTTGCTGTTTGACAAAAGTTTTCATGCAAAAGTGTGTCTAATCTTTTTTGAGCTCAATTGAATGATCAGAATGTGGTTTATCTTTGAACTTGAATTTCCATTTTTATACTAGACACACGAATCGCAAATGGTTCTTTCAGCTGTAGAGCCCTTTCGAGACTTTATCAGGGTCTGATTAAAATATTGCAGGGCCCTGGCCAAGCACTTGTTTTGGAAGGGCACTTAACTATCGTCTAGTTGGCCTATTCAGTAATCAGGCCCTGGTCTCTATACACAGTAGAAGTATCACGAACAGCTTTTGTGACCTTGGAGTTTTGGTTGCAAGCAAAAGAAGGAGATGTTAAAAATAAATTTTGTATGCTAATAACTGTAAAACAAATATCCGCATCATGAATTTTTATAGGCTGAAGCAACTGAACCACAGCTCATGATTTGGCTAGACTGAAACTTTTTTCGTCTCTAGTACTAGCAATACCGTCGAACCAATGGAATAATATAACTCAAATAATAAAGAAGTGTTATGCAAAAATGAATTAACCAACATTTTTTAAAAAATTATTTAGGGTTAGTAGAAAAAGATGATGTACTGTGTTACTCAAAAATTATTTAAACCAAATTCTGTAATACTGTGCCATCTTGTGAACGAAATATCAACCCACTTTCAAGAAACTAAACATTGTGTGAGAAGCAAAAACAGTTGACCCATACCATGGTACTAAAAGGGAAGTGTTGTTTGGCTGTTACGAAAACCATTCAATTCTTTGCTGCTGATGTGACAATACTCCTTTTCATAACTGATTGAATTTTAAATAATACTATGTTTTTCAGTGGGCGTTATCATCGATGAAAGCGTATTTTTTTTGTAAAGATAAAACTTATTTAACCAACATGTGGTATTTTAGGTTATGGCATCATTAAATTAAAAAAGAAATCAGTACTTTATTTAATCACAACATGCATTACAACACTTTTTAACTTTTTAAGTTTCTTGTCATTCTAATAAAATGTGTAATTGTGGCTTAATGTGCTTCTGTAATTATTAAATGGAGATATTCAAGAATGGGTAAACCCTGATTTTATGCTTCCATTATCATGTGAAATGTTGCCATTCTCATTCAAAATCTATTGAAAAAAATTTCACTCTTTAACTTGTTAACTTAGCAAACATTTTAAAAATAATAAGTGTGCAACAATACTCTCATACCCTTTTTATCTTTAAAATTCAATTTCAAAAGCAAATCAAAATTTAGATTATTTTTTTATCTAATTATTCATGTTTTATGCAGTTGATGCAAGAAATACAAATATCGAGTAGAACTACGATTTGTAAGTTGTTCTGAGTTCATTGCTCTTTTCTTTTTAATCAGTTTTTTACTTTCAGTTGAGGATATGACTTGCATCTACTCTTATAAAAATATTTCAAAAGCTTTTCTTTGATTTTTTTATGTTTTAAAAATGCCTTTTATTTTATTTGTATTGTGTTATGCTTTCTCTTTATAGGCTTTGAATATAACAACACATGTTTTGAAAAGGGGTGGAACTTTTGTTGCAAAAGTAAGTCATTTTTTTCCTCCTATCGTTCCTAAAAAAAAGAATGTATGCTATGTGTGACTAAAGTGTTTTTTGCAAATCTAAAAAGTATGGTTTTCTTTCAGATATTTCGAGGGAAAGATGTCACTCTATTATATTCACAGCTAAAAATATTTTTTGAAAATGTTACTGTGGCCAAACCTCGCAGCAGCAGGAACTCAAGCATAGGTACTTCTTTCAATGTTTACATTATGAATGAATTCAGCACTGACTTGTTTTAATACTCTTAATATTTTGTTGCATTCTGTTTTGTTTTGTATACAGTTTTGTGAAAATCCTTTATTTGTTAGTTTCTCTCTCCCTTTATTGCTAAAAAATATATGTCTAGATTGAGTTGTAAAATTTCAAATTTTACAAAATAATGTATTATAAAAAGTGACAAAATGCAAGTACGATATTTTAAAGTGACCAGATTTTTTTCAACTGGAAATTTTTCCCATGTTTTTCATGTTTATTTGCCCTTCATTTAACCTTTCTTTCGCAAATGAAAATTGTTTCTCTTTGGTCCAAAATTATCATTTCCTTTTTTTTTTCTATCATAGAACTTGCATTGTAGTCCAACAAATAATGACCATACTTTTTAAAAGAAATTTATGAATGTACCTTTACTTATCCTCTAAATTTTGAATGTCTGTTTCTGAATTTTTGAAAGATGCTGAAGCAGATATTCTAGCAATTTAAACAAACATTATCATTTTATTATTATTTTTTTCTTTTCGAATAAGGATTTAGCTGACTGCTCTTTTATAAACAAATTTCCTTTTTACTGTATGAATGCTACTAATTACTTTTTTTTTATTTAGTTTCCGTTTTCAATCAATTGCTAGACTTAAGGAAATTTTGAATAATAAAGTGAATAATCTTAAAAATAAAAATAGCATAAATTATAGTTTTAATTTTAGTTTCTAAACTATCTTTAAAAACTTGTGAACTTAAAAATAAAAATGTTATATCTTGTGAATTAATTTCATTTGTAATTTGGTCTAAGAACATAAAAATTATCAATTTTGTACTGGCATTTATCTGGTTTCAAAATGCAAAAAATCTCTGTTTTTTTGCTTTATTTATTTGCTTTTCTATTTTGTAAGGTTGGCATTTCTGTGCTTGTATAAAACTGAAAAATCTTTTTGAAAAGAAAATATCTTTTTAAAATTTATGTAATTTGATTTTTCCTGTTCAATTTTTTTTTTAAACTTTTTTTTTGCAAAGATTTAATTTTGCATTTTAATATTTTAAGAGTCTTTTGCTGTATGTGAAGGATATGCTCCTCCAGATGGATATGTACCGAACATGATGAACCCTTTACTAGATTTGCAATATGGTGAGAGTTTTAAAATTATCTCACATTTTAATATATGTCTTTGTCAATATTCATTTGGTTTACATCACTTGTCAGTTTCACTTTAAACATGCATAGCGTAAACTACCAAATCTGCATTAAGGAGATATCCTCTATTAATTTTGAATTAATTCTAATTGGTGAAAAACACCAAGTTTTGAAGGAAAATATATTTTGTTGTTTTGTGATTGTGCTGAAATAAGGTTTGGTAAGTTTTTGACACATGAGAGTTTTTGATAGTTCAAACTATGGTTTAAAGCTGTCCCATCAAAAATCTTGTTTTTAAAAACGCCAAATGCTGTCAAAAATCAATTTTGTAAGGAAAATATACTTTAATAGAAAACATTTATTGCCATTATTTAATTCCAAATATGCTGAACATAAAATATTACATTAAGTGATCTGTTGAGGGAAGTTGAAATGAAGAAATATATTTATCCCCCATATCATCTTTATGCTGGTAGAAAGCGAATGACACACATTCAAAGTAAAATGCAAATACAGTCAATAGTGTCATTTTAGTACTTTAATGTAAGTTTAAGATCATCAGGTTTAGAGAAAATGAAACTACATCACTAAAAAACTTTCTCATACATATTTCAGAGCTACAATGCACCTTTTTGTTTTTGTTTTTCAATGCAAACAAGTAGATAAAAATGTATGTAATTCAAATTTGTCTTTTTTATTTTCTATTTGCATTTTGAATGCTTTTGTTTTTTACACAAGAATAAATTTCTTGAAAGTAAAAATAAACGTAAATACATAAATGGCCAGTTGATATAGAAAAACTTCCTTTTTAAAGTAATTTTAACAGAATAGTATATAGTGTATCAATTTCTTTTTATTATAATTATAAAATACTTTATCATTTAATTCTTAGTACTTTTTTTTTTCAGAGGAAAAGTTATTTTCACAATGTTATTTTACAAAATATTTATTTTAAAAAATGCTTTCATTAACTGAAATCCTTAAATCTTTATTTCACACTATGCAGATTTGAGATAGTAGATCAGCCATATTGAACTGAACGCCCTCTGGCCACACCTAGCCTGTCAAACATTTGTGAATAGTCTTAGTAAAAGCACTCAAAAAACTCAAAACTTTTAGTTAGTTTTGGAGCTGAAACATTCACAAAAACCACTATTGTTTTTTTTTTTTTTTTTTTTTTTTTTTTTTTTTTTTTTTTTTTTTTTTTTTGAGGCAAGTCATTTCAGACCCGCTTGAGCCTAGCAAAGGACAATTGGTTAAATGAATTCAGCAAAATTGTGAAAGATCTATTTTTTATAACACCTATCCTTATATTGGGCCCTTAGTGGAATGATTGTTTTGGTTATGTATATGTGATCCAAGATTAATTTTAAATGAGATTTGGATTTTAAAAGATTGTGAAATCTATGAAGAAATCAAGAACAAAAAGAGTATAAATATGAAATTATTCAATTTATTATTATAAGATAATTCTTCCATTCTCTTTAAAGTATAAAATCCAATGGTTATATTTCATTTTATTGTAGCCTTATACTTTATTTGATACAGAATTTATGTACTTTTATTTTGTAGATGATTTTAACCAACTGACAGGTGTGAATCGTGTTATTGTCCCATTCATTGCCTGTGGAGATTTAAGTGCCTATGATTCAGATAGATGCTATCCATTACAGGTATAGCACATTTTTTGGCATAAGATGGTAATTTGTAAATTTTTAATTCAAAAAATATGTTTTTGTCAGAGGTCAAGTTGTTTTATCATTGTCATTTATTTATTTTATTTGTTTATCTATTTATGGGTGTATTTCAATGTTATTACAATTTAACAAAAACGAACTTGTTTGTTCCAAGTAAACTGTAGTAATAAATGTTAAAATTTTAAAGCTGTAGGACTTCAGTGTATACATAATTTAGAAAATAAAATTTAAGAGTGCGCAACAGCCCCTGTATATTGAAAAATGTAATTTAAGTAGAATTAATTTAAGGTATAAATAAATTAAAACAAGCTGTATAGATGGAAGTTAACTTTTAATATAATTTGTATTAGATCTGAATTCTGATAACTTTAAACTTTTGTGGATGATAATTAACTTTAAATCTGTTTTGTATTTGATCTGAATTCTAGTAACTGTAAACTTGTGTAGATGAACAGAATATATCATTGAACAGAGAAAAAAAATACAATTAATATTTTATCAGTTCATGAAAATTCTGAATATTATGTAAAGTTTTTCTTCAATAAAATTATTCAAGAAGATTTCATTTAAGTTTTAAATGCAAGATTTTAAGCCTTTGAATTTTGCGCATGTTTTACTCAAAATTTTGAAAAGTCGTCTTGTTGCCTATTATTTTATTTTTACCTGCACTTTCTTTGGTAAAACTACAGTGTATTCGAAAGTGTTTTTACCTGATATATCTTTTGTATTCTGTTTCAGCTGAGTGAAGACAAACAGTATGTGTACCACTCACCAACACAACAGCCCATCAAGCCGCCGTACGAAGAAGCAGTCAAGCTGAAGCGAGAAAACAAACTGGCCACCCCACAGACGCGTGTGACACATGTGCAATCTGAAGAGAACCCTCCAGCTAACTCTGACCCGTTGGCTGAAGCGAAGGCCGATGCTTACCTCAGGTTAAAATCTCGATTGGTAGCTGAAACCCCCGAAGGCGAATCCAGTAGTTCAATCCACAGTTGTCCCGATGACGTACTGAGTCTCACAAAACTGACATTAGATGCTACTGTGGTTGATGGCGATGGTTAAACATATGTTACATGTAAATACCGTGGATAATTGATTTTTTAAAGTAAAACATTATATCTATACATCCTCCTGTCTGTTATCTTGAATACTCTTGGCACATTGATGTACGATCAGGGCTATAAAGTTGGAGGGAAAATACAAATACAAATACAAATGTGGCGACCAGCAGCAGGCTCTGGGCCCAACTTGGCTGGTCCTAGTCATATTAAAGACCCCAATGAAGATCAATGGCCCTCTTAAAGCCATCTACTCCATTGCTCTTTACCGCCTCTTCCGGTAAGCTATTCCAAGTTCCCACTACCCTGCTAAAATAGTAATTTTTTCGAATTTCAAGATTAGCCTGAGATTTAAACAGCTTAAAACAATGACCCCTTGTCCTGCTTTCCGTGCGAAAATCTAACCCCGTAACATCATTCATTTTAATAAATTTAAACAACTGAATCATGTCCCCTCTGGCTCTCCTTCGCTCAAGACTATACATATTAAGCATTCTAAGTCTGGAATCATAGTCTAAATTAGAAAACCCATTTACTAACCTTGTAGCCCTTCTTTGTACCCTTTCCAATAAATTAATGTCTTTCTTCAGATAAGGAGACCAAAACTGAACAGCATACTCCAAATGAGGTCTTACCAAACTTCTATATAGAGGCAGAAGAACCTTCTTAGATTTGTTTGAAATAGATCTATTAATAAACCCAAGCATCCTATTGGCTTTGTTACTAGCTATGCTGCACTGTTGACTAGACTTGAAATCCTGATTGATTAAGACACCTAGATCCATAACATTATCTGCCCTACTAATGACTGAACCCTGTAAATAATAGCTTGTATGCTTATTTCCATGACCGAAATGCAGCACTTGACATTTGCCGACATTAACTGCCATACCCCACTTGTCTGCCCATTTAGTAATATGGTCCAAATCCTGTTGCAGCTGATTTATTTGTTCGTCATTTTCTACAACCCCCATAAGTTTGACATCATCGGCAAAACAATTCATGTTTCCAGAAACATTTTCATGAATGTCATTCATAAAAATAATAAACAAAAGGGGACCTAAAACTGATCCTTGGGGAACCCCACTTAAAACCTCACTCCATTTAGAATAGTTACCCCTAACAACTACTCTTTGTTTCCTTCCTGTCAGCCAATTCCTAACCCAAACAAGAATTTTACCTCCTACCCCTATATCAGCTAATTTACTGAGTAGTGCTACATGCGGCACCTTATCGAAAGCTTTTTGAAAATCTATGTAAACAACATCTACGCATTTTTTGCTATCTAAAGCCAAGGTAACCTTGTCGTAGAAATGTAATAAATTAGTAGCACACGATTTACCTTTTCTGAAACCATACTGCAAACTACTCAACAGCCCATTATTTTCTAAGAAATTCATAATCTTAATTTTGATCAATGTTTCAAAAATTTTACATACCACTGAAGTCAGACTCACAGGCCTATAATTTCCTGCATTACCTCTAGACCCTTTCTTGAAGAGTGGTGTAATGTTAGCTAGTTTCCAGTCCTCTGGCACTATCCCTGAGTTATACGAAGCATTGAATATATTAACTATAACGTCAACTAATTCCTCTGCACACTCTACTAGAATTTTTGGATAAATATTATCTGGTCCCGGAGCTTTTGTGGTTTTAATTTTTTTCAAATAAAGTAATACATCCTCCCTGGAAAATACAAAGTCCTCAAGCTGTTTAGTAGCTTGTGTCTTGCTTGTGTCAACTGTTGAGATACAGTTATCGTTAAAAACACTGGAAAAAAAGTCATTTAGAACATTTGCTATATCACCATCATTCTGAATTAAATTTCCATGCTCATCTACTAGTGGCCCAATTTGAGTATTTCGAACTTTCCCAGAATTTGCGTATGCAAAAAACTCCTTTGGATTCCTGTCAATATTATCTGCCAGCTTTTGTTCCAATTCTCTTTTCTGAAACCGTACCAAATACTTAAAACTACGCCTAGCCTCACAATACTGTAGCCTGTCTGCGCTGTGACCAGTTTCTTTTAATCGACGAAAAGCAGCTTGCTTACGGTTTAGAGCGTCCTTAGTTTCCCTAGTGAACCACATGGGCCAAATTTTTGTGTTTACCCCTTTTCTCCTAAAAGGAACAAAATCTCCAACTGTTTTTGCTAGTTTTTCCTTAAACTCTGTCCACTGCAAATTTACATCGCTATTGTCCAAACCTGATGAAAAAACCGCTTTCAAACTCTGCCTGAGTGCGACAAAATCAGTATTTCTGAAATTAGGTACAAACCTAAAATTTTTGTCTTTGTCCATATCAAACTTAATCCCAAACCTAATGCTGTTGTGGTCACTATCCCCAATATGCTCCCCTACACATAATGCCTGTACAGAACCTTCAACATTGCAGAAAACAAGATCCAAAACAGTATCCTGCCGTGTTCCCTCAGAAACAACTTGATCTAAAAAACAGTCACCAATTACTTTTAGAAATTCCTCTTCTCTACTATTATTGGGGTAAGAATTATTCCAATCAATGCCCGGAAAATTGAAATCCCCCATTATAATTACCGGTCCCTTACTCGACATGTTTCTAATAATACGATACATCTGTTCATCTTGACCCTGGCTTAGATTAGGTGGCCTATAAATGTTACCCAAACGTAATTTTTTACCCTTACCGCTCATCAATTCTAGCCAAACCATGTCAATATCATTAGGTTTGTCATTTATTGCCAAATCATTGCAAGTTAAAGTATCTCTAACATAAAATAAAACCCCACCACCTCTTTTACCTACTCTATCTTGTCTAAACAAATTATACCCAGGAATACACAATAAATCATCATCATTTTTGGTAGCCCATGTCTCGGTAACTCCAATTACGTCCAAATTCTCATTTGTGATTATGCTTTTTAATTCTTCCATCTTGTTCCTAATACTGCGAGCATTGGTATAAAAAACCTTAAGTATGCTCAACTTGCTTTTATTCAACCCCTTACGATTTCTTGAATCAAAATTGTTAAAATGACTACTCTTATTTTCCTCCTTATTACCATTCCTAATTAAACCCAAATAGTTTGCACATTTTTGCAACCTTCTCCGTGAATCCTGCCCCCCTTTCAAACTTAGTTTTTTGACTCAGAAGACTCCAAAACCAAACCACTAACCATTTAAACCCCTGGTAGAACTCAGATGCAGGCCATCCCTAGCAATCCAATCTCGCTTACAATAACTCCACACGTCGATGAATCTGATACTGTGCATATGGCAAATTTCTTTGAGTATCAGGTTCATGCACCTAGCCCGCTGGTTTAACCAGCTCCTATTGACTCCGTACCTGGGAAGCAACCCAACCACTTGGACACTGGTCGAACTGTTGGTTGCTTTATCCAACAGGGAATTCCACTCGTTCCTAAATTCCTCATTATTACTACGGCCTACATCGTTCGTTCCCACCCATAAAGTGACCATATCCTCCTTATCAAATGTCCCCCTCTTCTCTGCAACCTTATTTACATCCTTCACCCGAGCCCCTGGTAAACAGCACCTAGCCACCTTACGTTTTACCCTCCCGATTGAATTTCCCACCTCACGCACCATAGAATCCCCCAATATTACTCCCTTCGTCTCCCAGTCTGTCTCCTTACTGCTAACTTCCCCCTTCACCTCTGGAATAATCCCACTAACTAACTCACAGCTAATGCCCACATCCTTTTTAATAACTTCCCCCTTTCCATCTAAATTGTTTACCTCCTCTGTCCCACAACCTGAGGCTATTTGGGCCTGCAAAATGGTCATCCTATTTTTTAAGTCCAGGAGCTCAGCACACTTAGTGCAAGTGAAATCATCCTCAGAAATGGACTCTTCTTTTCCCTCATACAGGCAGAACATCTGACAAAGGTCGCAAGAAATCCACCTGCTCCCCTTGCCATTCTTAACCTCTTTCAAAATGCATATAACACCCATAATAACACGAATGATCCACTTATACAAAAGCAATACAAAAAGACAAAAGTGCAAAATTTTAAGAATAACTACTAATAATTAAAATAAGAAATCATTATGAGTTAAAGATACAAAGAATGCAGATAACTAAGACAGTAGTAAATAAAAATAAACTAAATTGCTACACCCAACAAAGAACACAGGCCTAACAACAAAGGAATCACCACATTTTAGGCTTAGCTCAAAAAATTGAAAAACACTTTAAGAATGCAAGTAAAGCAAAAATAAGTCTCAATGCACAGAAATACTAAATTATATGCTGAAATACAATAAAAATACCAAAACTGATACAATAAAAACAAACAAATTACATTAAAAATATCACTTAGCTCAGAGCAGCAAAAATCTTCCCTGCAACACTGGCGCCCTCTAGCGGCGAAAAGCCCGCTAGAGGGCAGGATAGGATACAGGATAGGATACAGAATTAGTTTTTTTTGGGGGGGGGGGGGGCACTGGAAAGTGGTTTTATTTTTCTGATACATTTTTTCACTTCAAAGTTCTCACGATCTTCTTTTTAAAGTTTTTTTAACATAATTTCCCCTAAGTGTTATAAAAATAAGCGGTATTAATTAGAAACACTGTCGTAAGTATCATAAACAAATCCATGATACCACTGAGAGAGCCCCACTTCAAAGGGTGTTATGATTTTGAGAGTAAGTCTGTAGTTAGTAATAAAATAGTCTTAATATGCAGGGTGTTCTCGTTTAACCAGCAAGACCTATATTTTCTCAACCGTTTGTTCTAGATGCATTCTTCCAATAGCAAAAATGGTCAAAATAAGGTGCAGAGCTAAAATATTAATAGTTTGAAGCGAGAGAAAAAATTGTAAAAAAATGCGAAATGTAAGACGTATGGACAGGCGTTATCATGGAATAGAACTACATACTTCTTGAGGAGCCCTGGTCTTTTGCCCTTGATGAATCTGCGTAAGCTTTGGAGGATCTCACAGTACGCATCGGAGTCAATGGTTCCTTCACCTGGCTGACACCTTCCGCTGTCAAAAATCAGATTTTGGATCTATGCTATGCTCTGTCACCGAATTTTGCAATCTGAACTTCACCCTGTCCTCCCACACACTACCGCATCAACTGGACGGCGTTCGTTGTAACGGCCTCTAATCTCTCCAACCCATGCGAGCTTCTGCGTATGCTCCGATCCAAGCTTGGTACTCCAATCGCATCCCTGGATGTCTCAAAACGTTCTCCCAAAGCGGCATAAGTAAATTGGTATCAGTTACGTTGTAGTGACCTTTGGTACCTTTTCATTTGAACACCCTCATAGACTATTCTATTATGAGCAAGAAAATGTCCAGCTTCATAAATATCAGAGGATTTGGCACCTTGCCTCCGTAAACTACACAGCAAACATTAAAATCATACATCCTACCATCTCCATACTGTTCACACTGTACACAGGGAGTTGCCGGA